>CM021105.1:665317028-665509300 GCA_007115665.2 Sequoiadendron giganteum | reverse complement strand
TGAGTTGACAATTGCCAAAAAGCTGGTGTGTGTAGGAGCTGATGGAGCTGCAGTGATGCAAGGTCAAAGGAGCGATCTTTGCACAAAGTTGCATACTACTTGTGCACCATACATGCTTGGAATTCACTACATGGCCCGCATAATGAATTTAGCATTCAAAATTGTAAGCAAGTTTCCTACAATATCAAAAGTTGAAAATATAGTTCGCGAGATCCACGCATACTTTTGGTAAAGCCCGAAATGTTTCCTTGAATTTCAACATTTTCCCGAGGGAATAACACCTAGAAACAAGCTTCTCAAGGATGTCAATACCAGATGGATCTCCCTGCATGGACCAACGCAATGAGTTCTTTTAGAATATCAATCCTTGATTGGAGTGATGTACGAGCATTGCAACACAATAGACAAAGCTCTTGACCTCTTACATAGGTTAAGCGATATATAGACACTCTTGACTTTAGCTAGTCTTCTCCCCATGCTGGATGAGATGAACAATCTTGTGAAGAAAGCCCAAGACAAAACTATGTATATTTATGAATATGCCAATCTACGTAAACTTACATGCTTGGCCCTCGATCATCTATATCTAGATCTAACACAAGAAGGTGCAAATTATTTGATGTGGCAAAAAATTACTGATTTGAATAATCCTAATAATTATTTATAGTTTAATGCAAGTGGGCACTTATGTATCTGTGTATGTGGATATGAGATACCAATGTACCATTGTAAGACAACCAGGCACTCTAGAAGAGAAGTACCTATTAACGAGGAATATTTTAACGACATTGTTAAATCTGTTAGTGATAATTTGAAGGAAATTGAAAAATCTCTTTCCTCAGAGATTCATGAAAGATTCCCTCGACATGAAATACTTGAAGCCATGGGTATTGTGTATCCTCAATTTTGGGTAAACCGAGATAACCCAAAATATTCTCATGATCAAGTAAAAATCTTGATCGAACAGTTTTCAAAAGAGGTAACATACAATGAGCAGACAATAGAAGGAATTTTAAATGAAAATAAGCTTAGAAAGAAATGTAGGAGTTTTTCTACACCTATGAGGGACCAATATAAATCCATGGGCAAGGAGAAGGCCTTTGAACCGGGATCAATAAAAATGTTTGCACAAGCTTAGGTCAGAGTGAAATATTGTGTGGTTCAATGTCAGAATATTTCGAACTTGTTGATTTATGTCAAACAATGATATTGGGGTCGGTGGAGGATGAGAGAGTTTTCAGTACATTGGGGTTTTTGAAATCAAAGCTAAGAAACAAAATGGACAAGAATTTGGAAAATTGCTTGAGGATGAAAGGAACTGCGTATAATGTCAAAAAAAATCATTTTGAAAGGGCACTCGCAATCTGGAGGTCTACATGTGAAAGAAGAGGGACCGGGTTGTGCAACATAGGCTCTCCAATTCCAAGTGCCACCAGTACTAGTGGCAGTGGCAGTGGCAGTGGCAGTGGGCCTGGGACAGATGACAATGATATTGAAATTGACACAAATCACACAATGAATGTTGAATTTGAGACATAGGTCGAAGAAAGTGAAGACGAGACTCAAAATCAAGATGACTCTTTTACTTTATCTCAAGATGAGCATCAGTTTGAGGACCCTGACTCTGTTTGGGAAATGGAAGAGAATTAGAAGGTTTTAGGTATTTTTATTGCAATTCATGAATCAATTTCCATTGTTCCAAATTCCAAACTATAGTTGATGATATTTTATATTGTATTCAATGAACATTGAAATTGTGAATCATTGCACTTCATGATATCTTATTTTATATTGCACTCAAGCACTGCATGAATCATATTCCAAACTGTAGCTGATGATTTTTTATATTGTATTCAAATAAATTGTGAATCATTGCACTTCAAGTTCAGGATATTTTATTTTATATTGCACTCCATGATATTCTATATTATATTTCACTTCATGGATCATATGCCAAAGTCAAACTGTAGTTGATAATATTTTATAAATTATATAGTAATCCATCATCCATGAAATTGTGATATTAAAATTTAAATTTGATCTCTTAAAAGAAAATTTATTTTTTCTTTACAAAGAAAATAGCCTCCACCGAGTCCACCCCACTTATCTTCCACATATCAATAATCACAAAAATAAATGACACTTTGATTTTATGATTCATAAATTATGAACAATGCAAATTGTAGAAATTTGTGTGACAAGATCCATATTTTAGCCTACATTGCATCCATAAACAAATTTGAAATTTCGTAGTGACGTAGTCCTTCCCCCATTCCTAACGAAATTTCAATACCATCTACCTAGCAATGCTTCATCGGCAGAACCCCCATCACAATCTCGTCGATGGCCCAATGAAAATAGCTCACAACCTAGTATCAGTGCAACAATACTCTATCAGGCTGACTCCTAAGGTTCTCTCCCGATATACCGATAGAGTCAATTTTTCAACAAAAGTAACTATGAATTATGACAATGGGCATGAATTATCGAATTTTATCAATAATCACAAAAATATACCACACTTTGATTTTATGAACAATGCAAATTGTAGAAATTTGTGTGACAAGATCCATATTATAGCCTACATTCACATTGCATCCATAAACAAATTTGAAATTCTGTAGTGATGTAGTCCTAAGTCCTTCCCTCATTCCTAACAAAATTCAATACCATCGGCCTAAAAATGCTTCATCGACAGAACCCCCATCATAGTCCTGTCGATGGCTTGGTGAAAATAGCTCACAACCTAGTATCGGTGTAACAATACTCTATCGGGCTGACTCCTAAGGTGTTCTCCCAATATACTGATAGAGTCAAGTTGTCAAAAAAAGTAACCATGAATTATAAACATGGTCCATGGGCATGAATTATCGAATGCATAAAGTATATCGGGGGGAACTATTGTGCTTCGGGGAAACATTATTTGGCGTCCTACCGATAGAACAAAGGATAGGTTTCCATTGGTGGAGAGGGTGGCTATCGGTGAAAGAATGATGTGACATATGGGGGCATCGTGTTGTGGTGCATTTATGAACCAGAATTGAAGTGAATTATATCACAAGTTGATCCCATAGTTGTTACAAAATCCTGGAAGATTTCACTTAGGGCAAAAGCAGAAAGGCAAAAACTTGGAGTTTTGACGTAGCAAAGACCAGTGGATTGTGGAGGCGACTCGGTGAGACTCACGTAAGTACTTCAGACCTAGATGAGAAGATATTTTCATCAAAATCTTAAGATTTAAATAATGGAAGAGAGTACAGAAAAACCCAAAGCTAAAAAATAGAAAACCGAAAAGCCTAAGAGACTCCTAAATGAAGACCTGATAGATCAATGCCCTAGGTTGAGGTCGAGACCCAAGAGGAGTTCTCAAATGAATCCTTCCATGGATTGGCTATGGGACAAACATAAGGGCTTAGGGTATATTTGGATACCACAATGAGGGTATGACCTCTTCATGTACCATTACAGAAAACAATTTAGGTTTCAACCAGTCTACAATCCATGGAGGTTGAACCTGGGAAGACTTGTGGTGCCCAATGTGTTTGTGAAGATAGAGCTAATTAAAGCTCTTAATATCATATATGACCCCAAGAAAATAACTATTCACTCACATGGTGGGGGTGACATGCTTGTAATTTCTAGGGATCTCATTTCTAATGTATTTCAGTTAGAGTGTTCACTAAATTTATCATTCACGATCAAAGATCTCTTGACAGAGTATCGCCACATGGATACCAGCTATAAGAGATGGAAATTACCTTTGCATAGGCCCAAGGATGAAGGAGACCAACTCAGGAGGTTCTCTAGCAGTGAAAACCCTCCTTTCCATGAAGATTTGTTCGAAGAGTATTTCCGATACACCTATTATTCAGCTGGTCAGGTTTTGGGAGTAGGGTTCCGCCTCTCATGTCGATTGCCCCAATGGTCTTAGCTGCAGACATACAGAGCAAGGATGCCAGGCCATTTGATTATGCTAGCTACTTGGCCAACGCCCTACATCGAGGGCTCGAAAAGATTAAAAATAATAGTGATAATATTAATTTTGAACACTATTCTTTGCTTATGCATTTGCTATTGTACGAGGGACAAGTTAGAGGGGTCTAGAGTGAAGAATTAAGGATAAAAGATACAAATGAAAATGGAGATTTTAAACCTGTACAAATGTGGACTTCATTGTGGGACAACCGATTTGGTAGGTCTCATTACCTTTATTTTGAAGAATTTTTTGTAAAACCATTGATGAAGTTGTTGGGGTATCCATGCAACTATAACCTATCCCTAGAAGTACAAAGATTTCTAAGACCAAAGGAAAATGACCGGAGAAATAAAGTGTATCATAACTGGGGAGACTGGTATACTTTCCCTGATTGTATAGTGATAAGGGTTTATGGGTTCAAAGGGGCTCCACACTTGATGCCACGAGTAGTTCCTAACCGAATTGCTTTTTTAGAAATTGTGAGGCAATTGGAAAAATCTGATTCCAAACACCTCAAAGGACATAGCAAACAATCAATTATGCCCAACACCTTATGTTTTGGAGACTTTACAGTGGTTGCCAATGAAGGATATGGAGAAATTGATGGTAAATTAGCACAGTACAACCTACCTCTAGGTGATGTAAGGAAACAATTTGATGCAAAAGGGTTTATTCACAAGGTGAGATTATCTCAGGGGCTATCAAGGTATGAACATTTGTTCTCAATCGAAGATGTCATAAGAAACCATGATGAGGCTTCCACCAAGGAAAGAATGGTCACCTATAACAACATTATGCTTGCAGAGGAATGGAAGAGAAAAAATGTCCCATATTATTCAAAGGCATTTGGTGAGATACAAGATCCTTTAACAAGAATTGAGCAACTCATCACTCATGTCAATGAACTGGTAAAGGATGTTCCCCCATTTGTTTTTGATGCACCTTATGTAACCTATTCAGGAGTACAAGCTGAAGACATTGAGCCCTTGGATTACATACCTTCACAACCTACTCCTGAGGTATGTTTTTTTGTAGATACTGATATAAGTGAAGAAGAGTAGGGTGATGAAGAGGGTGAGCAGGTCAAACAAATTAGTGCTCCTGTGATTGCATAGTATGAGCCCCCCCAAGAGCAGAATATTGTAAGATTTGAGGCATCAAATGAACTATCTGACGATGTGAGGGTCAGGGCTAGACAATAGTTTATTTTTTATTGTGATTTTGTTAAATCTTTTGAATTTAAATCATTTGTTTATGAACATAAAGGCAGAAAAATGAGACAACAGATACATGATATCACTCCTGAACATGAGGCAACCGCTCTGGAGGAATTGAAAAGGGAGGTAGAAAAGGAAATGGAGTCCATCACTCCTGAAAGAGGGAGAGAATTGCTTCAAGAAGCTAGAGTGTTGCTCCTACCAGGGTGGGATATTAGCTCTTCAATTGTATTTGATAGCTTCAAAAAAAGAGGGGATAAGACAATGAACTTAACAAAAGAAGCAAGTGACAAAATGTATTTAGGATCTGGGTACAACCTAGATGAAGCCACCTTGCTTATTTGGTCATTGTATCCCCATGATAAAAGACCTGCTATAATTAGTAATCCAAACCAAGTGTTTGGTCATCTCTTGGTTCAATGAGTAGTGGATACCAACCCTATGGAGACAACAATATTGAACATAAATATGGAAAAAATTACCAAAGCACAGATCAAAAAACTGATTAAGGAAAATGACAAACTGAAGAAGGAGCTAGAAAATCAAAGAGAAATAACATCTTCCTCCTCCACATCAGATTTGTACTCCCCATGGCTTGAAAAAGATAAGAGAGTGCTTGATGCATTGGCTGATGCAACCTACTAGAAGAATTGCCATCTGAAATCCCAGGGGAAATGCAAAGAACTGGAGAAAGAAGTGAAAACCACCAAATATAACACTGTATCTGAAATGATAAAAGAAAGATTCAACAAAATGATGAAATATGCTAATGAATATTGGAAATTATTTAAATAGACATACATTGCATTGGTGGAGAATGAATGATTACAACCTAGAATGATGGAGAAAAAAAAGGAGCTTGTAGATAAGAATGTCGTGAAAGGACAAATATTGCTGACATATAACAAGCTGGTAGAATCACATAATGGATATCACAACAGGCTTAGGGAAGATTTTGACTGCTTTGATTCAGTCCCACTCCTGACACTTCATAATGGCATTGGAAATCCATGAGAATATGATGATTGGAAGGAAGAGCTTGTTGGGCTTCTAATTGTTGTGTTGCAAGAAATAAATGACGAGGATATGGTTTTACAAAACACTCATAAGCAACTCGAAAAAATAATGTCTATGGAATATGATATGAAAGAGGCGATCTCTAACATGGACACCTATGTTGAACAAGAGTACATTCATCACCTCTCTGCAGCCAATTTGTTTATTAGCCAAATTGTAGATGTGTCAGAATTAGATCCAACAAGACAACCATCAAATTCAGAGTAAGAACACCAGCCGACAACATGATGAGCACCCTATCATGGAGTAGAAGCCTTAAATAGATCTTAGGCGGTCATGGGATTCTGCTAGGAGATTAACGGATTGGTGCATTCACCTGCGAAATTGTTTTATTTATAATTTGAGTTATGTTTGGTTGTCAAACGACATGACTTTTTGTAAGGGGTTTGCAGCTTGTTGCCTCTCATATATAAGAGAGATCAAGACCTGAATAGGAGATCAATGGATCATCACATCATTTTTAATTAGACTTTAGAGTAGAAAATAGTAAGAAGATAGATGATAGATTGCACCAATTCGCCCATCCATCTCATATCATAAACTATTTTTATAATGCATATCATTTGAACTTTGAAGATCAATACAATGGAGAAGGTTAAACATAATTACTGTTTTTCTTTCGAGTGTTCAACTGTTGTGGATTCATATGCTTATAAGTTATTAACTTATTTGGTTGTCTCCAAAGTGGTCGTTTATGTTATTCAAATTGAGTGTGTGGAAGTATATTTAATTTGTCAGTACATTGAATTTGAATTCTTCAGGAATAGGGGCTGTGACCATGGGGTTTTAGATTTATTTGTGGACATGATCATTGATCAAGTAGCAATGTGGGCCACAAAATGGATCTTGTCACACAAATCTCTGCAATTTGTGCTAATCATAAAATCAAATGTAGTGTATTTTCGCAGTATGTGGGATGTGGGTGATGTGTAAGAGTATAAGTTGGTGGATACTGATCAGGATTTTTAGTCAAAACATAATAGAAGCTAATAGTTCAACATCCATAACTTAGAATCTCTACCAAGAAGTAAATACAATGAGCTAACAATTCAACATCCATAACTTGGAAGCTCTACCAAGAAGTAAATATAATGAGCTAATAGTTCATCACCTTATAGTTTAAATGATAAAATAGATAATACAGATAATTGAACATCATCACATTACTGAAGTCTGAATTTGAGATTTTTAATTGATTTTCACATGAAGGAGTACATATTGGCATTGGCAATGGAAAATATTTCCAATGCCCAAAGACAAGTCTACATGGAGTTGAGTTGGAGCTTGGAAACTCATATTATCAAAGATTGAAAATTAAAAATCAAGTCATTGTATCACCTTTTCTAGCAATTTCCACTCTTCAGGTGGTGGAATTTCCACTTGTTCTAACTGATGTTGTTTGACTTGAAGTTTTGTTAACATTTTATGATTGTAATTGGAAGTGGAACCTGTCTTGAATTCTTCAGTCAATTTTGCACCCAAGGTTATCAGTGTTCTGATGGAATCCAAATAGTTCACATCTGGGTTCTAAGGAAACTAGTCCAAATCAATCTTCCTTGCACCTTCCATCTTCTTTTTGAAACCATCCTTTCCAATGAATCGCTCATTTGTGTTAAAAGCCTCTGGAAAACCAAGGTTTGTGAAGTTACTTACCTTTTCATCCACCGCCTTCATCTTGTCTGCAACCAAATGCAAATATTCCTTTGTTCCACGCATTCTCGAACACTTTTCACTCATAAATGACAACTTCATTGAGGTTTCAATCCGATTAGTAATCCCTTTTGATTTCAAATCATTGTCATTGGATTTGTAGACTGTTTGTAGAACTTGATTTGCAGATTTCTCTAATTCCAACACATTTTTGTTGTCCACTAAATATTTGCTGAGCTTCTTATAATGTTGTTTGATAACACAAATCAATTGAAACATGTCACACAAATGATCAAACCTCTGCATTATTTCATCCCAGATCTTTTGTTTCATATGCCTCACTGTATCTCTACAAAATGCAGATAACTTATTTTGAGAAGACTTAATTTCTTCTTTTGCTTTCGTCAGCTCTGTCTCCAATCTTTCATTTGTTTTTCTCCGTTTCTCCAATTTTTGTTCCCAATGTGCATTTCCATTCGCAATGCTTAGTATTAATTTTTCTGAAGTGGATTTTTCCTCATCATATTTCTTGTTGCTCTCATCTACCTCTATCTCCAATCTTTCATTTATTTTTCTCTGTTTCTCCAATTTTTGTTCCCACTGTGCATTTCCATTCGCAATGCTTAGTCTTAATTTTTCTGAAGTGGATTTTTCCTCATCATATTTCTTGTTGCTCTCATCTAGCCTTTGCTTCAGGTCATTCACTTCTCTCTCATTTTGTTTATCCTCTTTGCTTGTTGATGTAGAGGCATATTTTATTATTCTTTTTTCTAATTCATTGCTCTTGTTATCTGTTGCTTTCCTCTTTGCTTTCTCACTTGCTAGGTCTGCCTGTAACTTTTGTATTTGGGTATGCAACCTTTTCTTCTCTCTATCTTGATTTAGCAATGATGTGTACACCAAATTCATTGTTCTTCTTTGATACATTAATTTTGTCCGTATTTTTTAGGCCAGAAAAATCCAATTGAAAATTGGTTACCTGGTATTCAGATCGGTCCATCTGATTTGTTGGTTTGTTTTGAACTGTGGGAATAACAATTCTGTACTCCATGATTTCTTTATTTGTGTCAAATGTGGGTAATACCATGGTTTTTGCAGGCTCTGAAGTTACAACAAATGCACTCTCCATCAGTTGCTTCTTTTCTTTTTTATTCAAGTCTGATTTATTTTTAAACTCTTCAATGAAATCATAACCTGGGGAGGCAAGAACAATGGAATGCTTGAATAGTGAAGGAATAGGAGTACTTGCAGTTGCTAATGATGTCGCAGCCACACTAATCGAAATTGGGGGAGTGCTTGGAAATAACTCCTTTGTGGTGGATCCACTGATAGTGTGACTTGAACTTGTCAAAATCCTTTGCCTCTTTTGATTGCCTTGATCACTTGGTGTTTCTGTGGTATCTTGTATTCTTTTCCTCTTGTGTGTAATTTGTTGTTGTAGCACATGTTGACCACTACTGGTACTACTACCCATACCATCGCCACCAATGGCACTCCTAGTTGCAGTAAGTTGTCCACCAAGGGCATGTCCTAGTTGTGATTGTATCTGACCATGAGTATGAGGATTAGAAGCTCTAACAAATTGACTTGTATGCCCTTGGTCTACTTTTTCACCTCCAAGCCCAAGGCCATATTTATCAATTGGTTCTCTATGCTCAACATCTATTACCATCCAAAGGCCTTGTCTTTTGGATTCTTTGGACCCCAAAGGACCACCTTCATAACCAATTTTTTCAAGTATGGTTGCTCCTGAAGTATATGTTGAAGCATATGCTTCTTTTGTGGCCTCACTTAAACCAGGTTTGTAATTGGCATGGTTTTATTGTTCTTCTTCACTATCATCGTTAGATTCATCATCACTTCCTTTGCTTCCACGTTCATCAGGATGCTCTATATTCCACAATTTGCTAAACTCTTTATCTTCTTCATTAGCTCCATACTCTGCAAGAGCTCTTGGATCACCTAGGTCCTTCCTCATAGACCAAAAGGCAGTAATTTTTTATCATGACCAATTTTTATCTGTAACTTCCTTCTCTAGAGAACCTGGAATTTTTACTCTACTAGATGTTTTATCACTTTTTTAATAAAAATTGTTGTATGTTCTGATTGTCTTTTAGTGCAATGCCATAATTTCTACTGGCAATTGTTCAAAATAAATACCATTCTTAGCATCACTTTTCTTCATTGCTATTTTGACCTCATCCCAAGAATCCTTGTTTCTCAAGTTTTCAAGCAAGGGTTTACTTTGATGTTGAATTCTACTTGCAGCATTCCTATTAGCCACAATCATTGATTTAATGATGTCACATGGATCATACTGCCAGTGACAGATAGCATCAAAGTCAAAAAAATTCAAAATTATGTGCCACACTAAATGCTTTTCTCTCGAATGTGAACCCTCCACATGAAAAAGGTAAAGAAGGAAATAAGGTCTTCTTTTGCTGACTGATAAAGTGTAGTTCATCAACACTCTGCACCTGCCTTACATATTCCAATGCAAAAACCCTTTATGTCACATGTATTAGAAGTTTGTATGGTTGTACTCCCGATCTATAAAATCTTAGCATAGTATATTCTTCCATTAAGTACCAATCAACCAATTGTATTTCTTTTCCTAGTTGCATGCAGTTTCTACATGACATAGGCAATCTAGGCATTGGAGTATTTGTAATTGCTTGATGCAATGGAGCCAAAAAGTAGTCTACAAAATGACTGTAGTTCCTTTGAGAATCATGCATCCTTATCTCAGTGGTCCATTCATATACAAGAGCCATTTTCTTTTCATTTGCATTACTATAGGGCTGAATCTGAAGCTTGTTGGTCTGAAACTTTCCTCTAAATTTGAATAGAAAAAGATAGCACAAGTAGGTTGTGAACCTAAATGTCTTGGTGGAACTTGCTTTAATAATTAAAAATTGTTTATGCATGGATTCTACAATGTGTTGAATATAAATATATTTGACATGTTCATCAACATAATGGATATTATATACCATTTCAAGGAGGCTTGCACCCACTTCCAAATTGCTATCCAGACGGAGGAAAAATGCTAGCATGGAAATAGTATCCTGAACCCATGGTTTAAAAATATCCAAATTAGAAGGAGGCTTATGATCACCTTTCAATTTGCTTCTATCCTGAACTATTTTATTTAAGAAATTATTTTTTTAAATTTCTTCCACTGCTTCATAATCACTAGCAAGCTTTTCTAGGTCAATGTGGTGGTTTCCAAATTCTTCGGTTGTAAACCACAACACTTTTCCAAGTTCTTCTACATTAATGGATAACAATTCTTCTTGGCTATCTTTATTAACAATTTCTCTTTTCTTATCATCATAATTTTTGGCATAGACCATGATAAAGTTTGGGCAAGGGAAAACTTCATGTAACATCTGTGCCCTAATCCAGTTACCCACGATGCACTGACACTATTAACTAAAACTTGTGTTTGCTTTGCAGCCTTATTCTGAGATGAAAATCTAAGTTCTGAGGTACGCTTACCATAGATTTCAGGATCATAAATAGCATGGTACCCATCAGTGAAACCTGGGGTTTTAAGCAATTTTGCATAATGTATTTTTTTATCGGATATTGCTCTAGTGGTACTGGTGGTAAACATGCTTATACAAATGTGAATTTGTGAAATTTGAATTCCCTAATACCTATTAGTCCTCCTTAATTTTAATGAATTCTTAAGTCTCTAAACCCAAACTTCAAACTTTGACAAAATAAGATTTTCAGAAATGTCAAACGATGAAACGTAGCTGCAAGAATTCTTTCACATACCCAAATTCTGAGTCCCGACTCTTGAAAACTAAAATGGAGTTGTCGAAAGTGGAACTGTTTTTTAAAATAGGGTGGTGCACTGCAATGAGCAATCTGAAGAGTGAAGACTTTAAAAATCACTATACAATTTCAAAGTGCAAAGTGCTTTAAATGTTTTTTTTCTCGTGATTGGAACATTAAAGTGAATGACACGTTTTAGGTCTACAAGACTACAAGTTACAAATTATTAACCATTGATCTTTCTAAATCTAATGATTATAGGGTGATTCTAGAGGTTTAAGTTGGCAAGCCCATCGCTCTGTGCAATTCATTACGGAATGCAACTACAACCATACATCAAATGTTCATCCAATGGTTGAAACTTGAGTAATTTATGATATTAACTTAAAAAAATAAACATTAATCACTTGATAGTTGACACTTAGCAATACAAAGTGCTTTAAATGCTTTGTTTCTCGAAATTGGAACATTAAAGTGAATGAACTTCTTAGGTCTACAAGTTACAAATTCTTAATCTTAACCGTTGATCTTTCTAAATCTGAAGATTATAGGGTGATTCCGGAGGTTTAAGTTGCCAAGCCCATCGCTCTATGCATTTCATTATGGAATGCAACTACAACCATACATCAAATGTTCATCCAACGGTTGAAACTTGAGTAATTTATGATATTAAGTGAAAAAAATAAACATGACACATGTGTTTTAAAGTTGTTTTAAACTTTTGCGTGCTAGGATTGGCATCAAGGTGAAGGGGCCAGTAACTTAATGTTGCAAATGACTTATTATAGCCTACATATTACATAATGAAAATTGTAGAAATTTGTGTGACAAGATCCATATTATAGCCTACATAATTACATTGCATCCATAAACATATTTGAAATCCCATACTCGTAGTCCTTCCCCCATTCCCAACAAAAATCAATAGTCAATACCATAGGCATCGACCTAACAATACTTTATCGGTGGAACCCCCATCACAGCCCCGCCGATGGCCCGAAGGCGAAGACTCATAAGGTGCACTCCCCGATATACTGATAGAGTCAACAAAAGTAAGCACATCACTGTAACACATAAATATCGATGGAACGAATGATTGCATTCCCTCGATGGCCCGATATAACCATGAATTATCAAGTGCATATTGCATAAAGTATATTACTTAATTTCTCAAAAGAAAAAAACTTATTTGGATATATTTGCATAAAGTATATTTTGAACTCAGAAAAAAACTCTTTACTCTAAGTGTAAATGAATAACGAAAAATAACACAACACAACCATTTATTTTATTGCAATTGAATTTCAATGTCACATTATTACATATCTTTTTACAGACGAGTAGATGTAGATCAGGCAAGCTCTTGTTTTGTATAAATAACATATGTCAGTGTGTCACTTTAGTATTACTACTTTACATAGACAAAATTTAATAATTTATTCCAAGTTGTTGCTTGTTACAATGGATTACAAATTGATTCCGATTTCCAAGCTTCTGTTGCTGAAAACCTACTACAAATGTAACTCTTAAAATAAATGCATGATTCCAAGCTTCTGCTGGTGACAATGCAATACAAATGTGGCTCTAAAAATAAATTCATGATTCCAAGCTTCTGCTGGTGGATTTGCCAACCATGCTGGGGAAAGGGGGTTCTAATCAATCCTGGGGAAATGGGAGCCGTGAAGATACAAAATGTACTTACCACCTTCGAGAATCAGAGTCATATCGAAGATGTAATACAAATGTCTCTTTGAAAATAAATGCATGGGGCTTTTCTGGCCAGCCATGTTGGGGAAATGGGAGTTGTTAAAATACAAGAGGAGAAGCAAATATGCTTCCATCTTTTGCACGCAGCTTCCATGCACTGGTATAAGACTTACCTCCATCAGAGCTCCTCATCCTGGTTCAAAACCTGTCTGAGAAGTTAGGTTAACCAAATCAACTTCTTTCCAATTCCACCCATTCTGAACTTGAAGGAAATTCGTCTTTTACTAATTACTCTGTAATTACATAACTGTAGGCAGGATAATTTATAGTATCCCCAATACCACATCATCTTCTTCGTGAATCCTTATTAACCCTAGAAAATAAAACCCTTATGACACTATCCACTATTCACTGAATCACTATCCCTATTTATGGGCCACCAGTGCCACTACTAGCCTGTATAATTAAAATGTTCAATCTGATTGACGTCTCAACTATACCTCAAGCTGACAAGTTGTCAAAATCATCGATTCACCAGTGCCACTCAAAGTTGAAATGATATGAAATCATTACAAATCTTGTTTCATTAAAGCTATGAGTCATCCAAGAAATTGCTTCGGATGTTCATATCACATATGGCATTAATCGCCACCATTGCCAGCACTAGCACTAGCAGTACACCAACCACACTTTCTTCAAAAAGATTGAGAATTTCAATTAAATGAAATGTACAACGTCGAGGCATTGAAAAGACTGAATAAGTGATGAGCGATGGGCCTTTATCTCGCCACATGTCTGCATCTAACAGTTATAGTGTTATTTCAGAGGTTTCAATTCGCAAGTCTAATGCTTCAGAGATTTACTTCCGGAATGCAACTCTTTTTTCTTGTTGGTGTACAGATTTGTCACTTTAACCATGAAAGTAGATGCAAAATATTTTAAAATAAATGACACAAAGTTCGTTTTTCTCACAATCAGTAAAGAAAAGCAATAGTTTCTCTTTTAACAAATGAATTAATCTTAACACAAAGTCTCAGAGATGAAAAAATATGCATTCTGACCTAACAGATAAACATTGAACAATTATCATGAAGAAACACAATTCATTCATAATTAAAAGGAAGCATTAATAAATACACAAATTTAGAAATATATTATTTTATCTCTCTAATGCCAAAAATGTGGTTTCACAAACCTGTCACCCCACACCCTGTATAATCAAAATTCAAAAAGCGCTCAAAAGTTGAAACTATGCCCCCTTATCATTACATGTCACAAATTCACAATTCACAAAAGGATTCATGCATGTTGTTAAACCGTTGGAGGTGTCGGGACTCTGTACAGTTCCAACTGCATTTCCATAACTAAATTATAAAATTCAACACGTTCTTCTTCTTCTTCTAAAACGAAAATCACCTTGTTGTACTCAGCATAGCTGGTTTTCTCTTTCCACACCACTGAACGTAGCTGGGAAATGATGTCGAGTTGCTCTTCTTCAGGCCAATTCAAATTTGGTTGCATGACGGCCACAAGTTCATCTTCCCATACCTTGATATCGGCTAGAAGTACCATTTTGAGGAAACTCTGAGTCTGGAGTTCAAAATGCTACCACCTTTCCTTGTATGCAGATTCACTTAACTTTACCGGCAAGAAGTGACAATCTACTACTAAATTCGTTTCTCCAACCTCCTTATTTAAGATCTATCCTTTCGAAGGATTTAAAATATTATGTTAAACCTAAAGTTGGTGTTTGAAAGCATTTGAGAAGACATCCCTTAATGGCACCTTACAATTCATTAAATGAGCTAACACTTTGAAAGTTGTGCATCCCGCCGAGGTCGCCCAATCGCTGAGAAACAAAAATTTATAACCATTTGTATGGTAATAAAATCTCAACCATTGATTTCTAGAAATCTAACGATTCTAGTGTTATTCCAGAGGTTTCAAATCGCAAGTCTAGTGCTTTAGAGATTTAGTTCTGGAATGCAACTACAATCGTCCATCAAACATTCATCGAACGACCCCTATGATTTTTTGTTGGCATATCTGTTTATTTCGCCACTGGATTTTTTTATTATTTTGAGATTCTTTTTAATTCGCCAATGAAAACATATTTTTTGCTTTGAAAAAAGGTTTTAATTGCCAATGGAAAAAAAAAATCTGGTTTGAAAAATAGTTTTAATCGCCAATGAAAAATATTTTATCCGATTAAAAAAATACTACATTCGCCAAGATTTTCCACAGACTTCCAGGGATTATAAAAGATTCGCCAATTGGGATTATTTGTTTTCCTGAAAAATGAAAAATTTTGCTAATAAAATTAATATTTTTTATCGAGAAGTATACAGGATTCGCCAAGAATTTACACCTTCGCCGAAGGGGGGGTTTCTTAAAGTTTTCCCTGCTTATGGAGGAAGATCCTCACTTTCTAGCCCAACAATGAAGTGTTGTATCCAATCCTAGAATGCAAAGAACATGACTCTCCCCAAGTGCTCAAAAGTATCAAGTCAATAAACCCATCCATATTAATCAACTTGATGGACCATCATGCTACAAGAAGTTAAAATTAGCAATATTTTGTTGCAAGTCACTCTTACTTCCATCTAGAAGGAGGTCTAGTCTCAATATACCAAACATTTTGAAGAAGGGGGCGGTGTTGTTTTGGACCTTGCCCCCTAGCTTTCCAAATGTATTATTAATCTTGGTACAAATACTTATTATTGTTGCACTTGGGCCTTTGTTAAATGATTCAAAATACTCTTATATGGATTCTTCTCCATCCATGCCCCCAACTCCCTTGTTGATAGAATTATTCTTTGGGACTAGCTATACTTGAGTCTCCCCTTAGATAAGTGGATTCTTGGTGGTGACTTTAATATGGTGAAACATTACAAATCATAATTGGAGCAACACTGCTAGCCTTTCTCAAAAAGAATTTGAAACTTAGACTTTAGCTAGAAATTCCCTTGGGGAATTTGATCCTATCATTGGTAAAGTAGGGCTGGAAAAATATCATTGGTTCACCTGGCACAATTGTAGATAAGGTTCTCTAAGGAAAATGAGTTACCTTGATTGATTCTACATCTCCCCTAACTATCATATTCTCCCTCTTTTACTAGCTCAGTCCTATTTATTTGAACATTTCAACCACTCTTTCAAACCACCTTCCTATTATTACCGCTCTTTCCCTATTGAAATATTCATCCTTATCTATTGAGATTTCCTTCAAGATTAATATCTCCCACCTTAAAAAACATGACTATATTGATGACCTCTTGGCTATTTGAAAAGTTGAGCCTAAACCCAAACAAGACTATTGGATTTATTGGTGGGAAAGAACCATAATCTGTTGTGCTCTCTTTCTTTGTGACTATAGATAAAGAGTTGTTTCCAAATGCAAAATACTTGAAAAGTCTCTAAAAGTTAAATTGTACTCAAAATGGACTCTCCTTTCTACCAATCCCTCTAACATTGCAATCCAACAATCAGTGGCTCATTATGAAGATCTCCTAAGGAAATCAAAACTTATAAAAATAAAGTAACCCAAATACACACTCATCTTCACCTGATTAAACATGGAGATAGAGGATCAAAGTTTTTCTTCCATTTCCTTTGGCATAAATATTAAAAATAACATATTTATGCCATCAAGAACTCTGAAGGAAATATCAAATCTAACCATTCATAGATTATACAATTTTTTATGACTATTATAAAAAATTCTTGGATGATTCATTTAGAGGTCCCCTTCTTCCTATCTTGGAAGAGAGAATTTTCTATTACATTCCATGTAAATTGGATGGGTGGAATATAGACACTACCTTGACTATCTCCTATTTATAGAAGATTTTGATGAGGCACTTTTTGCTATGGCTCTAGAGAAAAGTCTAGGGATTGATGGTATTTTAGTAGAATTTTGTAAATATATGTGACCTCACATTTGAGAGAACTTTTATTATGTGTACATTGAAGCCATTGAGACAAGTTCTTTAGGGGTTACTATTAATCAAGGAATAATTAAACTTATCCTCAAAGGAAAAGAAGAAGACTCAATTTATAGTTGGAGGCATATCACTCTTTTAAACACCTCTTATAAAATAGTAGCCATTTGAGATTTGGACCAAAGAATCAAAATGATCACCCAATAAATTGTTAGACTGGAGCATAATGGTTTCCTTGGAGGTAGATTCATTTTGGAAAATCTTCTCCTAGCATGGAAGATTTTTGAATGGACACAAAAAATACCTCAAGATGCTTTAATTATAAAATTGGATTTAGACAAAGCCTATGATCATATTCATTGGTTGTTCATTTTAAATATGCTCAAGCGGTTGGGTTTTGGACCCATGATTTGCAAGCATATCAAAATGCTATTTATGGACAAAAATTCCAAAGTTGTTGTCAATGACTCTCTCTCCCCTTAGTTTCCTTTGCAAAATCCCATATGCCAAGGCTACTTGCTTGCTCCTATTCTTTATATCCTTACTATAGATGCTCTAGTACATAACTTTTGCAGCATGCTCTCTCTTCCAGTCTCATCAAAGGCATCTCCCTCTTAGGAGGATCCATAACTCTCATCTCACACTCAGTTGATGATAATATGTTGTTCATTCAAATCTCATTCTCTAACATAACCCATACTTTGGATATTTTAGACTTATTATGCACAATATCAGGTTCTAAAATGCTAATGCACAAAATCAAATAATTAATGACTCAACCTAACAATCACCCACCTTGGATTCCAAATGACTAGAGAGAAATTAAGCATGAAACTATTACAAGATACTTAGGAATATCCTTTGGAATTAGAGCTTCTCTCAAGGACATGTGGAGTTGGTTTATGACTCCAAAATAATAATTGAACATTGGTCTAACCATTTCTCTCAATGGTTGGACATATTTAGGTGGCCAACAAGATCCTTCTTGCTATCCATGTTTATATTTTGTCTTATTGGTTCCCTTCCAAAACTTGCTACAACCAACTTACCAAGCTAATTAGAAACTTCATTCGAACAAAATGGGGCAACAAAAAAGGTTCCCCTGCTACTTCCTAGCTACATTATATTCAACCAAAAGATAAAAGAATGATGAGTATCATAGACCCATTCTAACAAGACATTTGTCTCACAACCAAATGGCATGGAAGGAAATTATGCATAAAAGCAATTGGTTAGACATCACATTCATTGTAATGTCCCATCTTGACGGTATCAAGAGAATACTAACTATTTTCTCAATATTAAAAAATATTGGAAAGGAAAAATTAAACAATAATCATTTAATATTATTACCTCACGCATAGTAGATGTATTGGCTATCAAAGGCTTGATTGGAGATTATCGGGCCAGCTTGTATTATGCAATTCATCCAAATATTGTCGCCACCTTCCCTTTGACTATTGTGATAATCATACTGGAGGTGCCGCCGTGTGAGTATGGTCGGGCTTGGGACTGAAGATGTATTGTCGAGATTTCCTAAGCTATGTGATTCCTATTATATTCGGGTTGAACGAAGATCATTCCATACTCCCTCCATTACAAATTGATTGTATCATGAAGTTATGTTCTTACCTGCCACACATTATAAGACTGACCGTCTATATTCTTCATTAATTATTATAGATATTAAATATCAACTATTTATGAATTGAAATTGTGTCAAATTTGTTTCGGATCATATTCCATGATCCATCATCGAAAGATAAGCAAGCAATAAAGAGAGAGTTAATAGGAGCAGTCACGGTCTAGAACATTAGAATGCATTGGTATGCATTGGAAGACAGATAGACCATAAGGATGGAGTTAATAAGAGCAGCGTTGATGCTCAACGACTACTAAGGTTAGGTCACGAAGGTGACACGAAAGAGCTCATCTCGTGTGATTCCTTTGACTGATGTTGCAGAGCTTTCTAAATACTCGAAAGCACAATTGAAGATGTCGCTCCACACAGCAACATTCAATCTTCCCGTGAGTGGCTCCTGATCGTGAAGCTGACGAATCAAGTCTTTTTGAACTTCCGGGGTCTTTACGGCAGGTCTAAAAGATATGGACTCATATTGCACTCAACATGAGCATAGTGAAAGCCAAACAGTCGGAGGCTTTCATTTCCAGCGACTCCGACAGGTCTTTCAAAAACACTATGCAGAATCAAAACGTCAGTTCCAGAACAGAGTCGGGTATTCGCCACAAGCTGTAGATATCACGATAAATAACTAAAGATCTTTCATTAACACTTCGCGAGTATGGAGTCGAC
This sequence comes from Sequoiadendron giganteum, assembly GCA_007115665.2. Lineage (NCBI taxonomy): Eukaryota > Viridiplantae > Streptophyta > Pinopsida > Cupressales > Cupressaceae > Sequoiadendron > Sequoiadendron giganteum. Next base: position 665,489,632 of record CM021105.1, on the reverse strand, counting down.
ATAAAGAGTCGGGGTACTTTGCCTTCAATCCACTAATTAACTAGCACTTGCACTTTAAAAGAAGAATTATGTCGATAGAAAATTATATGTATGTTAATATGTTAAAAAGTATGTGTTCGTATATGGATGCACATCAAATTTTAGTTGCATGTTCAGTTAGATTAAATAATTAATAAAAAGTGTTAAATAATGGAATGAAATAAATTTAGACACATCTAAATTTTTTCTTTAAAGAAATTAAGTATTATTTGATTATGAAATATTTGTATACAAATTCAAAACATAAACCAATGCAAATGAAAAAGAAAATTGTCATCAAATTGACAAAAATAATGCAAATGGAAATAAAATGTTCTCATGTAGTTGTTAGATCAATATTTATCTGGATTTTATGTGATAAGTGAGATTCTGGAGGCTTTTACTTGATATTCTAGAGGATTTTATGATTAAACTGTAGTCGGTTTACCATTAAATGGTAGTTGAAACTTGTTTTCCAATGACTCAATAGTGGTTTGCAGTCATGAGACTTGTTTTAGGCTCAAATCTCACACTATATGTAGCCTATCGGCTAATAATGGTATTAAGTTTATGATTAAAAGTAACAATGGTTGTTAAGGAGGGACACATCTCTTTAAGGAAAATGAAGACACAACTCTCTCGACCAATCATACCCCTTAATAGAACATAAATAGAGGTGGGAGGTGGAACCAAAGGGATCATCAAACATTGGAAGTTTATCTATTTGTAATTGCAGTCGAGTGCTCTAATAGAGCCTGTAACCAGCTTACAATGACACATGAATAAATTCTAATTACTTAGACATAGTGTCAAAGGAAATCACATAAGCATATTGTTATATTTTGATACAACGAGATGAAGGCATCAATCTTCTAACAATTAATTGCATGATCATGAAGTTCTACTCAGAAACAACAATCACATTGATTCAACACTTTATGGCACACCCCATCACATGCATTTTAAGCAATAAATCATAAACAACAATCACATTGATTCAACACTTTATGACACACCCCATCGCATGCATTTTAAGCAATAAATCAGAAACAACATATATATACCTTCTTGACAAAATTCTATTATTGGACGAATACTCAAATCAAACTTCTTATTCAAAATTTCTATTAGAAATTCTTTATTCTTTGTTTTTGAAAGTATAGTGATAGAATTAGATATAATAGTTCATTCTATTTCATTTATAATTTGGAAATTCAGTTAGCTTATCTATTGGATGGCAACTTTTCTCAATCCAATAAGAAATAAATAAAAAATTTATTGATCTGAAGCACATGTCATTACATTCATACTGCTAGAGTGAGAGACCCTTAGAAATCTGTCAATTAGTGGGATAAACTCCTTAATGGATCCATACCTTTAAACCCATGCTTTTTATCTTTTTAACACTATTTTTAGAGCTTCGTAGCTCACTTCCAAAATCTAGTTTGGTATGATTAGTCTCTAAGGCATGGTCTGATTTTTTTTGGATCTTTCATTTGATGGAACAAATTGGTTAAACTTGAAAGTAAACACTTAGGAATTATCCATCAACATAATGATATGTAAGATTGATTTTTGAAAAAAATTAAGGATTAGAGCATCAAAAATTACAAAAAATGTATTTAAAGTTGAAATATTCTAATATGTGACAAATTTGTTGAAACACAAAGTGTATTCATTGAACTATAACCTACAACCATAAATAGTTAGAAATACATGAAAATGATTAATAAAATGGATGTGAGTCCCACTAAACATACTGTTAATGTGTACAAGATTTTGATTATATAAGAACAAATCAAATAATATAACATATTCTACCCAAAATACATGCAACAGTCAAGATATAAAAACATAAATATTAGTAAGCATTAATAAAAACAAACAAAGTTTTCACCAACACCAACCCTTGTTACAAGATATGGTGGTTGTGCTCAAGGATGATGGAGTGGTAGGTGTGAGTGTCTTCACCAACACCATAAGGTTGCAGTTCATGGGGGCTTGTTAAGAATGACTTGGGGTGAGGCCAATTTATAGAGTTTTTACTATAATATTGGACTACTAGGATTATAAGTAAATATCAAAGGCTTTGATTGGTTTAGGCCCTTGGGAGGATGAGAGGACGACAAGTGTCCTCACATGTTTAGTGAAGATGGAGGGTAAATCAATGGTGGAGATTCTCCTTAGATAAAATAGAGCAGTAAGATGAAAAAGGGGTACTTTGGAGTACCCTTGAAAGAGGGACAAGTCTTTTGACTCACATGTACAAAGGACACATGTCTTTTGTACAAAGACCATACCTTACACGGGATTGTGCATAATTTGAGGGGATTTGACCAAGGTAAGTGTGTGTATGTGATGGATTAATGGGTTAATTAATTTTAGCTCACTAATGAAAAATGGATAAAAAATGTAATTAAATAAATAGGTATATTTATTTAAGTTTTAGAAAGGGGATAAGAGATTTAGATAAATAAATATTATTAGATTTATTTACTTGAGGTAGACATTAGAAAAATGATGATTAATTGATTTTAGGCTAGAAACAAGATCGAGTGAATAGTGAAAGAATAGTGGCTTTATTAATTAAGTAATAAAATAATAAGAAGATATATATTGGATATTTATTTAAATAAATAGGGATTTATGTAATCAATTATAAAAGAAATGATCAAATTAATATTGAAATGAAATAGTATCAATTTCATAAATTCACAAATATAAATAAGACCAAATTCAATCATAAAAACCAATTTAATACAAGACATTAAAAAAACTTATGACAACGACTTCCAATAATTTTTATATCAAAAACTACTATAAAATTTATATTTTAAAAAACACTGTCAAATTCATGCACTTTGAAGATATTACATGTCTGTTACATTGAAAGTTGTCTATCATATTAATAATTTCTATTTGTGGGTATTTCTTATTTTACTATTTGCACAAGATTTTATTTTTGAACAAATTTCAAGGAAAAAGTAACGTACATTTTTGGTATTATAGTAAAGGAAGAGTCTTGTGTAGTTATGAAAATGTTAAAAGCTGACTTAATTACCTACGTGCATTTCAAGCACTTTCAATGATCAATATTTTGTCTAGTATTTGGTATTATAGTAAAGGAAGAGTCAATGTAGTTATGAAACTGTGTCAAGTTTTTGTATCAATGTTTCAGATCATATTCCATGATCCATCATCGAAAGATAAACAAACAATAAAGAGAAAGAGTTAATAGAAGCAACATTAGAATGCATTGGTATGCATTGGGAGATAGATAGATGATAAGGATGGAGTTAATAAGAGCAGCGTTGATGCTCAACGACTACTAAGGTTAGGTCACGAAGGTGACACGAAAGAGCTCATCTCGTGTGATTACTTTGACTGATGTTGTAGAGCTTTCTAAATACTCGAAAGCACAATTGAAGATGTCGCTCCACACAACCACTCAATCTTCCCGTGAGTGGCTCCTGATCGTGAAGCTGACGAATCAAGTCTTTTTGAACATTTGGGGTCTTTACGGCAGGTCTAATAGATATGGACTCATATTTCCCTCAACATGAGCATAGTGAAAGCTAAACAGTTGGAGGCTTTCATTTCCAGTGACTCCGACAGATCTTACAAAAACACTATGCAGAGTCAAACCGTCAATTCCAGAACAGAGTCGGGTATTCACCACAAGTTGTAGATATCACGATAAATAACTAAAGATCTTTCATTAACACTTCGCGAGTATGGAGTCGACATAAAGAGTCGGGGTTACTTTGCGATCGATCCACTAATTAATTAATGGTATTAAGTTTATGATTAAAAGCAATGATGTTTATGAAATGTCTAGTTTTTGGATTGAAATTGTGTGTATTTTTGGAAAATTTGATGTTGTTAAGTAACGATGGTTGTTAAGGAGGGACACATCCCTTAAGGGAAAGGAAGACACAACTCTCTCAACGAGTCATACCTCTTAATAGAACATAAATAGAGGTGGAAGGTGGAACCAAAGGGATCATCAGACATTGGAAGTTTATCTATTTGTAACTGTAGCCGAGTGCTCTAATAGAGCCTATAACCAACTTAAAATGATGGATGAATAAATTATAATTACTTAGACATGACGCCAAAGGAAATCACATAAGCATAATGTTATATTTTGAGACTACGAAATGGAGGCATCAATCTTCTAGCAATTGATTGCATGATCTTGAAATTCTACTCAGAAACAACAATCACATTAATGCAACACTTTATGACACACCCCATCGCATGTATTTTAAGCAATAAATCAAAAACAACATATATATACCTTCTTGACAAAATTTCATTATTGGACAAATACTTGAATCAAACTTCTTATTCAAAATTTCTATTAGAATTTTCTTTTTGAAAGTATAGTGATATAATTATATATAATAGTTCATTTTTTTTTGTTTATAATTTAAAAATTCGGTTAGCTTATCTATTGGATGGCAACTTTTGTCAATCCAATAAGAAATAAATTAGAAATCTATTGATCTGGAACATGGGTCATTACATTCATATGGCTAGAGTGAGAGACCCTTGGAAATTTATCAATTAATGGGATAAACTCCTTAATGACCCCATTCCTTTAAACCTGTGGTTTTTATCCTTTTAACACTATTTTTAGAGCTTCGTAGCTCACTTTCAAAATCTTGTTTGGTATAATCAATCTCTAAGGCATGGCTTGAGTTTTTTTGGATCTTTCATTTGGTGGAACAAATTGGTTAAACTTGAAAGTAAACCCTTGAGAATTATCCATCAACACAATGATATGTAAGGGATTTGAGCATCAAAAATTACAAAAAATGTATTTAAAGTCAATATTCTCATACGTGACAAATTTGTTGAAACACAAAGCGTATTCATTGAAACACAAAGCATATTCGTTGAACTATAACCCACAACCATAAATAGTTAGAAATACATGAAAATGATTAGTAAAATGGACGCGAGTCCCACCAAACATACCATAAATGTGTACAAGAATTTTGATCATATAAGAACAAATCAAATAATATAATATATTCTACCCAAAATACATGCAACACTCAAGACAACACATAAATATTAGTAAGCATTAATGAAAACAAACAAAGTTCTCACCAACACCAACCCTTATTACAAGATATGGTGGTTGTGCTCAAGGATGATGGAGTGGTACGTGTGAGTGTCTTCACCAACACCATAAGGTTGTATTTCATGGGGGGTTGTTAAGAATGACATGGGTTGAGGCCAATTTATAGATTTTTTACTATAATATTGGACTATTAGGATTAAAAGTAAAGATCAAAGGCTTAGATTGGTTTAGACCCTTGGGCAGATGAGAGGAGGACAAGTGTCCTTACACGTTTAGTGGAGATGGAGGGTAGATGGATTGAGGGTAAATCAATGGTGGAAAATCTCCTTAGATAAAATGGAGCAATGAGATGAAAAAGGGGTACTTTGGAGTACCCTTGAAGGAGGGGCAAGTCCTTTGACTCACATGTACAAAGGACACATGTCTTTTGTACAAAGACCATAAATGTACACATTTGGGGATTGTGCATGATTTGAGGGGATTTGACCAAGGTAAATGTGTGTATGTGATGGATTAATGGGTTAATTAATTTTAACCCACTAATGAAAAGTGGATGAAAAAGGTAATTAAATAAATAGATGTATTTATTTAATTTTTGGTAAGGGGATAAAAGATTTAGATAAATAAATATTATTAGATTTATTTATCTGAGGTAAACATTAGAAAAATGATGATTTATGTGACTTTAGGCTAGACTCAAAATTAGGTGAATAGTGATGAATAAATATGACTTTATTAATTAAATAATAAAATAATGAGGGGAAAGAAATTAGGTAATCCACTAATGAAAAGTGGATGAAAAAGTAATTAAATATAATTAGGTATATTTATTTAATTTTTGGAAAGGGGACAAGAGATTTAGATAAATAAATATTATTAGATTTATTTACATGAGGTAGACATTAGAAAAATGATGATTTAAGTGACTTTAGACTAGAATCGGAATTAGGTGAATAGTGATGAATAAATACTGAACGAATACGACTTTATTAATTAAATAATAAAATAATGAGAGGAAATAAATTAGATAAATAAAGGTTTATGTAAAGGAAATGATCAAATTAAAATTAAAATGACAGCATATCAATTTCAAAGATTTACAAATATAAATAAGATCAGAAACCACTTATAATACTGAAACTTTATTCAATCATAAAAACCAATTTAATACAAGACATTAAAAAAACTTATGAAAACAACTACAAATAATTTTTATATCAAAAACTACTATACGATTAATTTTTTAAAACTATCAAATTCATGCACTTCGAAAATATTATATCTACTACATTGAAAGTTGTCTATCATATGAATAATTTCTATTTGTGGGTGTTTTTTATTTCTTGTTTTACTATTTGCACGAGATTTTAATTTTGAACAAATTTCAAGGAAAAAGTAACGTACATTTTTGATATTATAGTAAAGAAAGAGTCAATGTTGTTATGAAAATGTTTAAAGCTGACTTAGTTGCCTGCGTTGCGTTTCAACTACTTACTTTCACCTTTCCCCATCATTTCCTTGGTACAATAAATTTAAGACGATAAATCAATAGTTTTGTGGGGACCTTTTTTTGAGGAGGATGTTGATTGGCTATTCTTTTTACCCCTTCATTCATTACGGGTAAATCTAGACACCTTCCTTTCTTCATCAACATTTGTGCACCGTTGACATATCAAAACACTTTCTATTGCACGGAAAAATTGATCCCCTTTCAACCAATAAATCATAACATTACCTACTGTCAATGTTTAAGTGCTGCCCCCCAAAATCATGTGGTTTTAGATCAGTGTGTTTTTTAATATATATATATAGGTACTATAATAATGGTTTGGGGACTCTTAAGGAGTTGCATTATTTTAAATGATAGATTGGTAGTGGACAATATTTAAGAAGATTGCGCTCATGGAAACATCAATATTTTTATAATGTTTTTTGCTTTTTGGGTGTGGTCTAAGCGACTTTATGACTTTATGAGCTTTGTTCATGTGATTCTCAGGGTGTATCTTTTTACCACCCATCTTTTTTTTGTGAATATGTGTATTTTTAGCTGAAACCTATGGTTGCTTATTCATTAAAAAAAACCATCTCTATTTTGTAATAAAGGAGCGGTGGAGTTATAATGACATTGTATCATCCATGTTTAGCTTAGAAGTCATGTACGTAGGGGAGAGGACCCAATAGTTGTGCACCCTAACTTTGCACTTCTAATTATCCTACGTGGAAATTTCATATCACTCCCAATTTTTTACTGTAGCTTACTTGGCAAGTCCCCTGCTTATAACTAAGGTTTCAGGGCCACATCATCAAATATGATGCCACGCTAGCATTCTTTTCATCAAGGTGTCCAAAAAGGCCCAAAAAGAAAGTAAGACCAATACTTGTGAATTCACAGCATGTTTTATTGAGCGCTGATGTGGAATCACATTATTGGTTGTTTTTTAGATCAAAATAATATATTTTGTTTAATTATGGGTAGTCATCATCAACACTAACAACTTTAAAGTCACAGCTATTTATCCAATATTGATAAAAAAATATTGGACATTTTATAAACAACTACTATCACAACTATTGAAACATGCTCAGGGGTCCTCTCCCCTATTACATACAAATATAATTTAAGAGTGGATAATTTAAGTCTTGTTTGAAAAGGCCAAGCTTAACAAATTTGTAAACGTTTTGATCAAGATCTTAATAGAAGATTGGACATCGAAAAAGACTTACAAATTTGTAGGGTATATTTCAATATTGAATTTACATGTTGCTTTTATGTTATTGTGCTCAATCCCATAAACTACTTCATCCTATAAATATTATTAGAATCTTGTATTCATTCATTTATAAATACAAAAGAGACTTTACTTATTCAATATACATAATATTTTATTTGTTTCTTTCTCAAAATTTCAATGCTTGTACTAAACTCCTAATTCTAACTTGACATATATTTATACTTATAAAGAAATAAACAATACACAAATTGTTCTATCAAATGTGTTTTTAATATATTTAAATTAATATATATTATAAACGAATTTTATAATATATTGATGATTTCAAATTTAGAATATTTAATTTAAAATTTTATTAAGTACGAGTTCTCTACAATCCATAGAAAATATCTAATTTTTTAAAATATAATATTAATAATAATTTAATATATTAAAAACAATAATCAATTTAATGTTTTTTGTTATATTATTATTTTTAGTACAATTATAATTATTTATTTTTGACTTATATGTTTGCAAATCTTGTACTTTTTAAAACAATTATTAAATACAATATCAATTTTAAAGGACTATTTTTTTTCTTCCCCTCATGATTCTTTAAGAGAATTTTATATATTAATTTTATTTTTTTATTTTGAAGAAATATTTTGATGTGTAGATGATAAATAGTGTGCTTATGTATAATTTGAGTCCATTCAACTATTTTTTTTCTTATTCTTATACATTTATACTATAATACCTAAAATTTATCAAGGATAAAATAAAAGAAAATAAGTTAATAGTATTTTGTTTCCACAGTCCATGATAGTTAGATTCAAGATTTTTGGATAAACTATGTGCATATTTTTACATCACATTAATGATTGCATTGGTTAAGTGTAAAAAATGTACTCACATTAATGATTGCAATATCAACAATGAAGCAATACAAATAAGCTAATTGATGTTGTCATCACACATGACAATATTGCAGACAAACACCCCTACACATATGAAAGATGTGTATATATACATGCAAGTGGAGAGGTGTCATCACCTTGACTCACAATGGGTGGCATGTAACCAATGCAACACTCGTACAAGCATGAGTGAGAGACTTAACACCACATGAATAACTCAACTTAAGGGTGCAAATAGAGATAGTGATGCAAATCTAACCAAACCAAAAGATAACAAGATAAAGGAGATAAGGTTTCATCCTACACATAGTGCATGGTTAATCATGCCTACCACTACACAAAGTATAAAGAAAAGGTAAATATAAATTATACGATTAATTTTACCTTCAATATTCCCCTCCAAGGTGGACTATAAACCACCTAATTAGTGACTTCTTGTCCCTCTTGTCTACTTTCACTAGGGTGATTGTTCATCATGTCTTCAAGGAGTACAAGCAACTAGCTAATTTTTTCACAAAATTGGAGTTCAAATTTGAGGGTATGGAAAGATGGTTGTTCAGTGATTACTTTTCCTAGGAGGTGGCAATTATCTCTCTTTGTAGCAATACAAATCACTCATGACAACAAGACACTATTTTCCCATTTGATGACTATATTTATTGTGCATAATATGGTGCATGACAACCAAATTTTTAGACTTACTTTCTCTCCATATTATATTTCTAGGGTTTCTTATCATCTCCACCATAGTCTTTGGAGACATTCTTATAAATATAATAGGGAAAATATCATCAAGAGAACTTTAAGATCATTCAACATCTAATCATCATGGGAGGGGACCATAACAAGGTGGAGACCCTATCTTGCAATATTATCAAGAAGAACCATATGATTTGGAAAATTATCTAGAGGGGGGTGATGATCTCAACCCTTATGTGGAAAGACAATGATTCTTATCACACCATATTGATGAAATTTCTAGCCAATTAAAACTTAAGTGAGGTCAATCTCTATGGTGCAGAGATAAATATTTTAGAATAACTCATTATTGAGGTCACTAGCTTATCAACCAAGGGAAGAAAGCTACATAAAGATAGAAGGAACAAAAATGATGTGGTGAACATTTCCTAAAGGAGGGTGAATTGGTCAATAGGGTACATATGAGTTATATTAGACTCTATATATCATGTCTATTGGACTTGCAATTGCTTTACAAATCATAAGTTACATACTCAAGAGGTCTACTTCTAGGCAATATATACATACCATTTCTCCTTCTTAAGTCATTTCAAGAATAATAAGGTCAAATTTCCTTCTTTCTCCTTTCATCTTTATAATAATCAATGCTAGAAGCTAAAAGAGTCAAGGGGCGCTCTCCTCTACATCCATATTTAATCTTTTTGCTAGTTAACCATACCATGATTCATACCTCTAAGCCTTCCATTTTGGAGCACGCTTTCTAGATCTTCTATGTTTGGTTCCCCACTCATCCTACCCCCAAAGTAAGGTATCTTTTCCCACTCCATCCCTAGTTTTTGCTTCCCCCTTTAACCATGCTTCATTATAGTTTGAGATCCCCCTTAGCGCTTTTGATTCAAAGTATAGGGACGAGTCACATACGATTAAGGAGTCCAACATGGGGGAGTTTCACAGGGTGAGACCCCTTGTATTGATAAAGGTAAGAATAAAATGTAGGAAGAGGAGGATATTAATGTGGAAGCCCAAATCGTAGAGATTGATGACCTTTATCCAAGGTCAAATGATTGGGAGGAGAGACAACACTACCCATCTCCCTCCCTAAAGGACACTATTTTTTCATAACGTCCTTAACTGATAAAATAAATGAATTACATAAGGAAAATAAAAAACATCATAAGGTATTGAAGTGGTTCTTTGTGGAGATTAATATAAATAAGATTCAAAGCCCCCTATTGGATGATTAGAACACAAAGCCGAAGCTTCTTAGTTTTAAATCTTGTAGTTGGTCAAAAAGGATGAGAGGCTTGATAGGCTAGAGGTTGAAATTGGGTTAGCCCATAATGTTGTGTCCCAGGATTTGGCCAAAGTGGGACATTGAAATCAACATTTTTAAATAGATTTTTACTTTCTATCACTCATATAAACTAGACCATTAAGAATTTGAAGATGATCAATGTGAACTAGATATTTTTTAGATTTTTATTTAGATTGTAAATGCATTTAAAAAAAAGATGATTTGTGAAACTTTTTACATAAGTTTTAGTTACTTATTTTTTATAGTTAGCAACATTTTAAAAGTGACACTACTTTAGTAAAGCATAGCTTTATTTGTAGAAAGAATAAAATTATAATTTATTAAATATAGATTGGTAACACCAATATCTAGTACACAAACATTTTTTCATAATTTTTTGTTGCAAATTTTATTTTTATTAATTTTTGAAGTAGATTAATTATGATTTATGCATAGGTTTATTCAATATCAAATGAATTTTTTATATATTATTTATTTGAAATAAGGACATCAATACCTAGTGCACATATATTTTTTAGATTTTTTTCTATGTTTGTCTATTTTTATGTGTGTGTGAAACAAAGACCTTAATATTTGGTAAAAAACCTACATTTACAAAAAATAAATATAATTTAATCAAATTAAATAATTCAAAATAATAATTTTTGGAAAATTTATAAGAAGGCCTGCATACTTACAAAATGGAATTTCTATATGACTTCATTTGATCCACCAAATGGTGAAGAAAATGTGATTTTTTGTCAGTATTTTGATAGGTGTGGAGTAGACTCCATCGAGGGCTTGATTTAAGAATACCTAGGGTTCCATCCAATGGGTTTTGATCTAACCCTCTTCAATTAAAACTCTTTAGATGGAACCCTCAAGTCTTAAATCATTAAATTTTCAAAAAAATATGCGATTTCAAGAAAAAATTAGGATGTCCCCTAAGTGGATCACATTATTGTGACAACACCCATTTCAAAGACAAAATGAAAATTTAAAAAATTATGAACTTCATTGAAGCTACTATAACTAATTTTTACAACATCAAAAATTTACTTGAAGAAGTAAAAAACATCAAAGAATAATTCCAAGCCATATCAAATGCTTATGTTAGACTATTCGATAGTTTCCTTGTATGGTTTTTTGTTAAGATGATTGATACCTAGATGGTTGGGGCCATTTCAAAAAACCCCTCTACGCCTTTTATAAAAATAAAAATAAAATTCATTTTTTCATGTTAATATAAATGAAGTAGACTTGACAACAATTAAACGTATCCAAGTTTTATTTATTTTTTATTCATTTAATTGATTACCTAGTTTCAAGGCATAAAAATATTTTTAAGAATGTAATAAGATCCAGCTATGGTAATTCATTTCTTTTATGTAAGGAGGGCATTAACATAGGAAGATGAAGACTGCACATACACAAAAATATATGATTTCATTACTTAAGTAATATAAAATAACTAGGTTAATCATCTAGTTTTATCATGCATACATACTAATGTCCCTTTCACATCATACATGAGTACAATTAAATTAAATACGATCACATAATGCTTATCTTAAATGAATAGCTCTTTAATTAACATTTGATTTTTGAAGTGGAAGAATGACTAAATTATTATTCAAACTCAATGAATAAATTTAAAATTTTACTCACAACATTAAAAATAGTAGTAAAACATCAAATAAGTTTCTCAACCAAGAACATAAGTTGATTACAATAGAGAATTTTTGAGAAATAAACATAAACAATAAATTTTAAAATCACCTTTATTAGAACCTTTTTTTTTCTAATAATTTCACTACTCGGGATGTTATGATGATAGCCAAGTATTATTATAAATCTCATGATACTACTGCAAAACTTGGGACATGATTGTAAGAGTTCATTTTTTTGAAAAATAAAATAAAATTTCTACGCAACTTCTAAGAAATGTTTCTCTAGCCTCCTAAATTGGAAAAATACTAATGTTAGTTATCTAAGCTACAAAAGAGCCAATACAATGAAAAATAGATTACAGTGACTCCTACATTTTTCAAAGGTATAATTTTTACAATATTGTTATCAAACTTGCAAGTAGGATTTAATTTTTATAGAGACCGAAGTTATAGACTTACCTTATAACTGATTGAATCACACATTTGATCGACAACAAGATCCAACCTTTAAACTATAAAAATAAGGTTTTTGAAAATCAACTCATAAATTCTATCATTACAACAAAGTCCATATTTTGTTCATGTACAATCTTCTTCAAATCACAAAGGAAAAGTTACAAAACAATTTGCTATCTTGTAGAAATAATCAATACATTTCTTCAACTAACAAGAATAATACTATGTTTTACAATATATTTCAAAGAATAATAATTATAAAGATAAGCTACTCCTTTAAGGTTCTATGGCTCCAAGCTTCAATCCTACACAAGGCAAGTTACTTCATCACCATGTGGTACCCAAAGGCCCCCCACCTTTGGGAAACATGAAAATACACTTTCATGCAAAGGTTATTCTCATGTACAAAGAAAATCTCTTAAGAGACTACCTAAAGAAATAAATGATTAGTTAAAATAATAGTGTCTTTCACCATAGATCTTCATATATTAAATTTTAAATTTAAGGAAGAAACATTAAGAATCTCAAGAATAATAATCACCCATTAATGGATATCAAGAACACTAAAATATCCCTCTTTCAAGATTTCACAAACCACTTGTTGAGAATCAAGGTGAAATTAGTACAATAAAATATTCTTCAAAGTGTGTGCATATCTGAAATTAATTTATTAATAGTGGATTGAGATAAATATTATATGAAGATGCACAAATTAGTAATAAGAATAAAAACAACAAACCATAGTAATATAAGATTTACGTAGAGAAATCATTTTAGGAAAAAAATCCACTAGAGACAGAGGACAAGCATGCATTAATCTTCAATGTACATGATACAGTATTAACACAGCACACTTTCACTCTAACAACATTTCAAAAGCACACATGTAACTATAAAATATTGATATCAAGCTACCATCTCATTCCTCCAATATATAGACAAAAAGAGAGGCCAAAACCATAAATATTTTTACCAAAATATTGGGTACCAAAACTATGGTATCATGCAAAAACCCTCACACCCACCTTGGAGAGCATCTTCTTGGAATAGTAAATTCAATTAACGACTTCACATGGATTTCAAATAGGCTCAATTAATGAGCCGCCAAATAGAAAATGTAACCACAAAGACATCTTTGACCCACAATTCCTCGATGACTCACATCCTCAAGTGTAGCATTCTATTATGGAGAAGAAAACTTAGGCGAGTCTCATCCATTGTGTGAAGATTATCCACTCCTTAATCCTAGCCTTAGAATTGGGAAATAACATTTAATGAGTCCAAATTCAAATATAACCAACACTCAGTGCTCCACCTCCCTCATGAATGTGTATGACAATTAATACCAAGATCTTAGAATAATCTAAATTACAAATTAATTTTGTAATTGTAACCTAGGCATCCAAGTAAACCTTCCAAGAATGTTGGAGACACACACACATATAAGATTATGATTTGCAAGGTTAATGACACCTTACTCCTAGAACCACCTTCACTTTCATCCCTTCACACATATCAAGAGAGTACACTTGTGAGATAAAAATCCAAGCTATCAACTCATAAACATGCTAAGCATGTTATCCCTCACGAGAGACTCTTATCATAGTCAATGAAATACATGTATACACAAACAATCACCAACATACTTGTATTTGTAAACAAATAATATTGTTCCTTTTCTACAAGTAAATATATTCAAATTTCTTCACATATAACTCCATTAAAATGCCTCTTCATCTTTCTTTAAACACACAAGGAAAAGAATGATATAAATATCATTTTAGCGTACCCCTTTTCTATATTTTACCTAAGTTTTTGGGGGTTGACCTAGGCGAATGTGTTCACTTGCAATACAAATAACAATCCTTAAAAGGTATTTCTAAATATTGTTATTCAAATATAAAAAAGGTAGAAGAAGCAAAGGCGAACTAGATAGATAAAAGAGTAGAGGTACATAAATTATATATGGTTAGATCTAGACATACAAGACGAGTTTGCAATTATAAACTAGACCCAAACCTATATACTTGATCCTAAACATAGCATAGACTCAATTTAAGATTCAAGACATTTCATTAATAAAAAATTATAATTTTTAACCTCATGACACTTTTAGTTCAATATCTACAACAAATTCACATATCATCTTTAAACATAAAACTAAGTGCTTAACCTTTCTTTATATTTAATTGTTTAATTATCACTCTCACTACTATCACTACTAAACTAAATTTATGATTATTAAAGTTAAGCTTATCTTCCTTTGCAAATATTTAGGTATATGGTATTTTAAATATCAACTTTAAAATTGTGTTTTTACTTATACTTGAATATCTTATTTCTCTAAACGAGAAGCCTTCCTTGTTTTCATAATACACAGCACTTTAATAAAAACAAATTATGCTAATGATGTACCAAAAGTTCAATTATTTAAAAACTTTAATTTGCACTTATTGTAGTGGAGAGGAAAATTATTTACCCAACTAAATAAAATGAATGGAGGACACCTAATCAAGGTACTTACAACATTAGGCTCAGGGACGGTGCAGATTCATTCCAAGCAATTTGGAGCCAAGTATCCCAGGCCAAAGAAATGTTCATCCATGGAAGTGGCCAACCAGTAGACGATAGAAGTCATCCTCCACTGCCTACCCAATAAATAAGCAAAGCCCAAGAAAGAGATTTGTCCTGTTGAAAATTATATGAACATAGGACCAAAAGATTCCGCACACACTTAAGAAAATAGACTGTAAAGATACCTGAAGACACATTAATTGCACACTTTGTCTCCCTCTGAGCCTGCAAATAAGTCTTTTACCCACCAAAAAGATTGGGTGATGACACTTGTGACTCCTACAGTTCTTTCTTCCATGTTCGGTAATAACAGCCATGGCTATTAATTATGGTCTCCTCTACGGATCTGTATACCTATAATATTTACGTAGATTAGCAGTCCCGAGGCCCGTCACGGGCTGCTTGGCTGCCACCTTTTGGACGTACGCTGTGAAGTGCGCGCCCATGCAAAGATCAGAGTTTTTAATATCTCTGTACACAGTTTTGACTCGGGAAAAGTCCAAAACCAAGGGGTTAAAGCGACTGCGGTGTGCAGGACGAGGAGAACCGACCAAAAAGTCTTATCAGAGAGTCCAAACGCTGGAGCGCCAAAAGGAGTTTGGGGATATACACAGTACAGGCATATATACAGAGGGAGCATATACACAGTACGAGCACGCCCACTCCGGTTCTGTGGGTTTACTCGAGTGTGTTTGGAGAAATATGGCTGTGGTTGGTGACTTTATCTGTTTTTGCAATTGCATGATCGATTGATGTACGACGACACTGCGCACTAGGGCACTGTGGCCGGTGACTTTTTGCTCAGATCTTTTTCTGTTTGGAGGATGCTGTTTTCCAAGGCGCTGAAAAATAGTTCTTTTTAGTGCCAATAATATATTTTGCTCAGCCAGGCATTCTTGTTCTTCGTCTGTAGCATCTGTATCTAGTTCTTTTTAAGTCCATTTTTCCTCGTCTGTAGTACCTGTATTAGTCCTTTGGAAGGCCAGTTTCATTCGTCTGTAGCATCTGTATCTAGTTCTTTTGAAGGCCATTTTTCTTCGTCTGTAGCATCTGTATCTAGTCCTTTTGAAGGCCATTTTTCTTCGTCTGTAACATCTGTATCTGCCTGTTTAGAGGATGGCTGTCGAGTTTTAGAACTAGATTAAAAAAAGAAGCAGCTTTGAAGAGAAAAATAATGGGGAAGAACGACGTTAGAGGCATTGTTTTTGCTGCGGTGGTGCTGTTTTCGTTGAGGTTTTGTGATGCGGGGAGGAGTGAGGTGGAAAGCCTGATGGAGTTCAGGCAGTATATTGGCGACCCGGGCGGTTTTCTGACGTTGTGGAGGTCGTCAGACGGGAGCCCGTGTGCGTGGAAGGGCGTCAAATGCACCGTCGACGGCGCCGTCAGCGCTGTCGATTTGCAGGGCATGAATTTAACGGGCAGTTTCTCGGCGGACGTCTGCGATTTGCTGAACCTGACGGAGCTAAACCTTGGAGGCAACAATTTTAACCAGAGTATGCCGCTGGAAATAAGCCGATGCCGGAGCCTGAAAGCGCTTAACCTCAGCGGCAACTATATCTGGGGGACGGTGCCGGAGCAGATTTCCGACCTGGAATCGCTGCAGGTTTTGGCCCTCGGCGGGCTGTCTTTGGAAGGCCGGATACCGGCTACTCTAGTGGGGATGAGAGAGCTAAGGGTTTTGAGTCTTGCCGGTAACTTGTTTAGCGGCCCTGTTCCACCGGAACTCGGGAACCTGACGGAGCTTCGGGTGCTGGACCTGTCGGAGAATGATCGGCTTGGCCCCGGTTCGATCCCCGTGGAGATCGGAGAGCTTGTGAAATTAGAGGAACTGCATTTGTCCATGTCGGCGTTCACTGGTCGAATCCCCAGCGAGCTGGGAATGTTAAAGTTGCTGAAGGTGCTGGACCTGTCGCAGAATAATTTAAGTGGCTCCATTCCGAGCGAGCTCATGGGGTTGCGTCGTCTGCTTTACTTGCGTCTAGATCATAACGCGCTGAGCGGGGAGATACCGGCTTCCATTTCGAATCTGAGCGCTCTCAGAGTGCTGGATTTGGGGAAAAATGAACTGAGCGGCCGTATTCCTCACGGCATTTCAGAGCTCTCCGACCTGGAGCTTCTGGCGCTCTACATGAACCAGCTCACGGGCCCTCTGCCTCCAGGTACTTCTAAGTTACAAATTACTGGGTATTTTAAAAAAAAAATTTAAAGTATGACCCACTGTTTTGGCAGGTATTGTTTAGTGTCCAGGAATTTCATCTCCAATATCCGCCTGTTTTTCAGCTAGTCAAATCCTAATAATTCCTAAGATCACTAAAATTTGTGTGAAAATAAAGTTTTCGAATAATAAATTAATAAATTATTTATTTGTATTTGTAATAATTGTCAAGATCACCAAGATTTGTGTTTGTCCAGTGACCCTTGGTTGGTTGGTAAATTTGAATGGTGTACACAAAGTCCACTAAAATCAAATCTTGTACAGTTCTAACATGATCTTAAGATCAAGAATGAAGTTGGCCAAGACTTTGAGCATTTTCAAGGCTTATTTGATGCTTACTATTTAAGTCAACGCTTATATGATGCTTACTATTTAAGAGAACACTGTATTGATCTGATCATATTTTATGGTAGCATTAGTTCTTTGATCTCTGTACAGATAGAGCGATCCGTTTCTCGAGTGCAGAGAACTCCATACAAATATTTAACTGATACGGATCTCTATGATCTTTATGGATCTTGTTCATTTCTGTCACCTTGCTTCTTTACAACCCAGGACAAGCGAGTAATAATTTCTTGTTTAATATTATCTTCAGTACGAACTCCAAAGGCTCTATCACAGGTAAAGGTTCGTGTGAGTTGCTTTCCTAAACACTTGATGTGATAAAAGGCCCATTAGATTTCTCAAAAGGAGGACATCAAGAAAAGGCAATTTTCTGTCAATCTCTAACTTCTTGATCCACAATGTTGCTTAAATGGGAATGGTATTCCTGCAATTTGTCTTAAACATGCTTCTATCTGAGGCTATTATCATCCAGTTAAAGTTTTCACCATCTAGGTTCTAGGGGTAAATAATTAAGAGTTTTCTCTTCAGGAATATGCCACCACCAGAGATGGTAGTGGCGCCATTGCAACAGCTTCGAATTACTCAAATGCCTCCTTAAATAAGAAGAAAGTTGATCTTAAGCGCAGATCAACAATGGTCTCGACGTTAGTGTGATTCTTACCGACCTTAATAGCCTACCCAATCAGAACCTTACTCAACAACACCACCACATCGAAATTAACGAGAATTTTATTTTCATTCATTATCTAATAATCTTAGGTGAAGAAAAATATTCCCCATAAGAAGTTTTAGTTTCTTGGCAAGTTAGGCTGCCGATTTGTAAGTGGTAGAGTCAATGGTGTAATAGTCGGTCTCGTTGAGACACCTTTTTCTAATCTCAGGTGCACCTTATATCCTAGAGGTTATTTTCTAGAAAATTCCAGTCGGGCCTAACTAGCTACTGAACCCATCATCAGAGGGAAAAACCTCTGAAATTTTTATGGAAAGCTAATGAAAGTTGTACTGAATGATGGTATGTTTCTTGATTATGCCATACATCAAATTAATGATACTCTTGCTTGTAGCAGCATAACCAAAATACAACTTCTGATCAAGATGTATGCTCCCTCATAATGTTTCAATCTGCTTTATAGAAAGAGAGATGCTGATATCTATATAAAACAATTATTTTCATTGAAAAAAAAAAAAGTTTATGTTTCCTATTTTTTTAAATTTCGTTTTTGATTTTGCTAGTGCAATTAAATTTTTAATAATACTTGCAACTAACAAAACTTTTCTATTCATGCAGGTATTGTGAATCTCAAGAAACTCTTGGTAGTGTCGATTCACACGAATTTGCTGACAGGCACACTTCCTCCAGAGCTTGGGCTCAATGCTAGCTTCACCTCCTTCGAAATCTCGCTTAACAATATACGGGGTTCAATTCCCCCGAATCTCTGCCATGGAGGTCAGCTACAGAACTTGAGTCTTCACACCAACCATTTTTCAGGGCCAATTCCCCAGTCATTCAGCCAATGCCACAGCCTCGTCAGGCTCACTCTGCAGAACAATGAACTTTCTGGGGACTTCCCCAACGGTCTCTGGTCAGCTCCCAATATGACCATCATTAGACTGGAAAACAACAGGATTTCTGGCACCATTACTCCCGAAATTCGTCAGGCCTCACAGCTAGCTCAGATTCAGATTGATAACAATCAATTTAGAGGCACCTTCCCTCCTGAATTAAGCCAGCTTCAGAGCTTGTACAAGCTCTCGGCTTCCCAGAATCTTTTCAAAGGCAACTTCCCCCCAACAATATGCAATTGCCCTGTTTTGAGCATCATCAACGTTTCACAGAATTCATTATCAGGCAACCTTGCAGAATTCAGTAGTTGCAAGAAGTTGGTATCGATTTCTTTTGCAGAGAATAACCTTGAGGGCGAAATACCCCCTTCTCTAGGGACCCTTCCGGTGCTTACATACCTTGATTTGTCAACCAACAAGCTCACAGGCAATATCCCTTCGCAGCTGGCGAATCTCAAGCTTGTATTGCTCAATCTCTCTTTCAATAGGCTATCAGGCAGAGTCCCTGCTTCTCTGATTTCAAGTTTACCTGCATCATACTTAGAAGGAAACCCTGGTCTCTGTGGAACAGGACTGTCCAAGCCCTGCACCTCAAAGTACTTAGATCAATCTGGGCACAATCACAAACACCCTGTCATTCTGATATGGACCCTAATCACTGTATTTTTTGCTGCTGGAATCATATTTGTCCTTGGGTTAATTCTAATACACAGATCCTGGAATAGACTTGGGTACAATCCTGGAAAGACCACATGGAATACTGCATCATTTTGCCACCTGGGGTGTGATGAAGATGAAATTGTCTCAAAGCTAGATGAGAAGAATGTTGTGGGAAGTGGAGGTTCTGGCAAGGTATACAAGGTTATTTTGCCTGGCGGTGAGCCTGTGGCGGTAAAGAGGCTATGGAAAGCAGGCAAGGTCGGGGGAGGAAGACAGGCCGGTATTCTCAAGACTGAGATTGAGACACTGGGCAAGGTTTGCCACAGGAACATTGTGAAATTGCTTTGTTGCAGCTCCAGTGAAGAAACAAGCATTCTAGTGTATGAATTTGTGCCAAACGGTAGCTTGTCTGATGTTCTGCATTCTTCTTCAGATGTTTTGGATTGGCCTCTTCGGTTTAGAATTGCCATGGGAGCAGCCCAGGGTTTAGCTTACCTGCATCATGATTATGAGCCGCAGGTCCTTCACAGGGATATCAAGTCAAAAAATATACTTTTGGATTCCAACTATGAACCCAAGCTTGCAGACTTTGGCCTTGGCAAGATATTGGGAGAGACTACACATCTTCATTCCATGTCTTCAGTTGTAGGGTCTTATGGATACATTGCTCCTGGTATGCTGCAATACGGAATACCTAAACATGAAAATGCTATTTTCTATTTTAAATGCTTTGACGCTTATTAAGATGGAGTTTGTTAAAGACGTGCATTTATATTTACTTTCATGTCTATTGACAAGTTTTCATCTTTCAAATTTGTTGAACCTTTCCCAAGTTTTTATCAAATATTTGCAGAATTGAGTTGTACTTCAATCTCTGGCTTTCCTTGAGAAGCTTTGAGCAGTATTCTTGTCACAAATTCTGTCCTTTGGATGTTTCAATATACTCTAGGAAAAACAGTCTTGAAGATTTGCAAGTATTGTAATGTTATCTTAACTCTCGTTTATTTTTCCTTTGTGGAATTGCAGAGTACACCTATTCTGCTAAAGTAGATGAGAAAAGTGACGTATACAGCTTTGGAGTTGTGTTGCTGGAGCTGATAACAGGAAAAAAGGCAGTGGAGGTGGATCATGGTGATTTGATTGATGTCGTGAAGTGGGTCCGAGGAAAGGTCAATACCAAAGATGGGATCTGGAAGGTTCTGGATCCAAAGATTAGAGAAAGATCAGAGCATGAGATGATGGCTGCATTGAGAATTGCTCTCCTTTGCACCAGCGTACTTCCTCAGCGACGGCCTTCAATGCAAGAGGTTGTTGAAATGCTCCAGCTTGTGAAGTCTACTGGATCATCAAACCCTGCAATTAAGTTACCAGAAAATATTTCTGATTCTTCCCCACTCCCTTAAAATTTGTCCAGCCAAACTTCTAGATCTTTTCCTTATTTTCTCTTTCATTCATAATGACAGAGGACTGTAAAATGGATGACCAAGTAGCTTCTCTTTACTTGTCAATTTAAATCATATAGGATCCTTTATCTCAAAATCTGTTTTTCTTATGTCAACTGGTCCCAACCCCTTGGCATAGTGTATTCCACTGGATGGAATGCATCAGCTTGTGTATATGTTTGAGGTTCTTGTTGAAGATGTAATTCAACAGATGAGGCATTTGATTATTTGTGTACTTCTTTGTATTTTGCTTATGGATATTTTTCTGTATTGAAAAATTAGAATTCATGGCATCACTCGTATGCTGTTCCCTTTTCAAGGCTGCGTTGATTGATATTTGATTAAACGGAATTGTCTTTTATTTGACAAGGGAAGAAGCCTGACCCTTACTCAATGAGTTAGTGAATTAAAATGTTATGCTGTTAAAAGAGACTGTTCTAGTCAATAGAGATCCTCTGGAAATTGGAAGAGGATGCCTGTGAGCTTAGTAGCAAATTTAATCATGATGGGCACATCCAAAGAAACAATTCCAATTCATGGCCAAGCCTTCTCAGATTAGTTACTCTTGCCTTTTCCTTGTTCTCGAGAGTAAGTAGATCAGATATATATATTTTTATGGAACTTAGTCGACTCTTAAGATCCAAGTAAGATACAGGTATATAGTTTCTTCAGCTATTAACTTCAGTAAAGTAAAAAAATAAATTCACACAAGCTTTAAATAAAGGTAGGAAGTTCTTGCATTTGCTTCCACCATGAACTGAACAAAAACAAAATATGATAAGTAGGAGGTATTTTCCACAGCATGTCAAATTATGATATTGCTATCAAGTTTCAACCGTGTAGTTTTTCAAGTCAAACTCATTGACCCATGTTTCATGAGTAGTTCACAAGAACCCATCTCTCATGATAATGAATGGTCCATGTAGAGCACTCATTGCATCTAGGTGATGCTCACAGAGGTGAAGCATTGGACCTTATCAGGAGGTCACCCATCCTAGTAATACAACTCAAGCACGCTAAACACGAGTTTTTTCCCAAGATTAAACCCATTGAACTTGCAACCTCATTTGGGAAACCTTCAATAAGTGTTGTGCCTTATGAACCATTCATTAGAATAGATAAGAGAACACTCAATGCTTTTCCATTGAGCTACTAAACATTTAGACTCCAATATGGGAGAATGTTCCAATATAGCTCGAAAAAATAGTACAACCTGTGATTGGACGAATTAGTATGGGTTGATTATGTTTGGTCCATGAAGAATTGAAACATAATAAAATCATTGATGTCAAATCTCAACAAGATCATTCAAATGAAAATTAAACCAAACATTCTAAACTATCAAAGTGTTTAAATGTCTATTCTAACCTATTTGAAACTTATTTCATTGTGAGATTGGTGTCGTGTTGATGTGAAACGATGACCTTTTCTCAATCCCATGGATAAATGAGCTTGCCTTAGTCAATTTTATGAAAAAAATTGATGGAATGATTGTGAGATGTGTATGAAAGCATGATTTTAGTCTAAATAAATATGATGCAAGTTAGTTTAATATGATTTATGTTAAATGATGAAATTATACTAATGCTAAGCTAATCTAAATGAGATTTAAGCTAAAAAGATTCAAACCCTAGTTATCTAATTAGCTAAATAGATGCATTATGGAAGCCATCAATGAAAGTTAAATTATCATACAACTAATTTAAACTAAAATATGTTAAATGTGTGCAAAGTATGAGTGTGAGTGATTTCAACAGCATATTTGCTATCTAAAAGATGGATCCAGTTGTTTCCAAATAGTGACCTATTTATAAGAAAACAAATGAAAAATGGAGGGTTGAGATAAAAAAGGCTAATCAATGGTCAAAGATGGAAGAAGTTGGAGGCATGGATCATGGATTTTCATCAACGGATGAGAATGTAAGATGAGATTTAATCTAAGGGTTCTCATTCCTTCAAACAAGCACACTTTTGACCGGTACAAGAGGTCAAAAGTTAACTTGCACAAGAAATTACAAGTTAATTTGCACATGAAGCTAAGTGAGAATATTCTCTTTTTTAAATGATTGAAAGAGAGAAAATATGCTTTGGAATATTTTTCATGGGTGAGGAAAAATGTTATTTTGCAAATTTAAACAAAGTTTATTTGATGATCATCTTGATAATGGATCATGGAGTTTGATCCGAAATGTTGATGATGAAAAATTTGCGTACAGTTTTATCTAGAAATCTTGATTACTAAAGTTTATTTGTGCAAAAAGGGAAGGAATATTCTCCTTTGGAGGAATGTGGAGGAATATTCCCTTGCAAATGGGGGAAATTAAATTAAATTGATAATTAAACAATATTCATTATGTAATTAGGAGATAAGAGGAATTAAGGTAAAATTCATTAAATAAAATGATTCAATGAAAGGAGGAAAGGTGAAACGACATTTAATTAAATACCCTAGGGTTATTTAATTAAATAAGAAGATTTAGAGATTTGAATTAAATAATTTGATTTATTTAATTTAAGAGGATGAAATATTAGCATGGAAGGGAATGAATTAATCTGATTAGATTAATTAAGTTAATAAATGAAAATTATGCAATTAACTAAATAGTTAGGCAAATTTAATCAATTAAACAAAAAATGATGGGTTTCATGAGGAAATGATGTTAGTATACCTGATTTTCTAACTCCTTTCAAACTTAGTTAAAACAAATGAAATCAACTGCAAATGATAGAAGACTCAACACACCATCGATCCAAATGAGTTTTAAACCATTTCCAGGCTGTATAGGGCCATACTAACTTCTGTAGCAGCAAAAACACAATGTAAAATAAAAAAAATAGAGTATATTGTTATTGTTTGATCTCCACAACACACCAGAAGGTTGCCTCGACCACACAAGATAATATTTAAACATTTCCAAGCATATTCTAATGATTTCAAACTACCTTTCAAATATCTGACCGTTCAACTTCCATAAAAGATAAAAAATGCAAAAGGTGCTTGAACAACTTTGCAACTTTTTGCAAAACTTGACAACTAGACTCAAAACCGATCGCACATGACTTAAAACATGGAACATGGTCTAAATAGACCTTATTACAAATAAAAAACGACTCAAACACAAAAATACTAAAATAGAACTCCATTTACATCATGTAGACTAAGTGCCCCTGCACCACTTGTTACCCTCGAAGTTATTTCTATATTCCTAATAAAGTAAAGAATGAAGTAGTATACTCTTTTTATGGTATTTATACATATTTCTGACTTTCAAGCACTTCCAAGAATGCATTGGGTTAACATATTCAACCCAATAACAACTTAAAATTGTTTAGAAAGTGAGTTACTTCTATAACTACTCTAACCAAGCTAAAACACTAATATTTCATTGTTATTTAGCAAAATAAAAAAATAAGGAAAAGAAAAACAGGAGGGTTACACAACTTCATCATTTCATTCAGTGTATCCTATTGCAAATAATAGTTCCTCACACTTTTCTCCAGAGCCATTTCCATTTAGCCAACCAAGCAAGAAACTAAACATTAGAATTTTTCATAAAAAGATGGGTTCTATACATTGAATTACCCAAGAAGTAAAGGTTTACTAGTTTGGCTTGAGGAAATTCTAGAAAGCATATAAGAGACAAGGGACTTTTGAATAAGTTTGTATTGGACAACAATCATTACAATTATTAGTCTCTTAGTATATGTAAATTGATAAGAATAAGAATGGCAGAGTTATTGCAAATAAAATCGTCCAAGAGTTAAGTTTTCTTTTTCTTGTTCTTTAAGAATCCAAAATAGGTTTCAACTAATCTTTATATACTTAGAAAATAACGTATATACCATAACAGTTCTTTATGTTAGCTAAGCACACCGGCTCTCAACTCATAAGGATAACAAAATCTTGAAACAAAAATGAAGACTCCATTGCCAATTACCTGCTAGAGTTGTCGTCTGAAAGTATTCCCTAAGAGAAGCTCAAATATGTGACTACTTCAATGAAGCTATTGACAATGTCCAACCTTTCTTGTTAGAGAAGATAACTCAAAATCTTGATATCCATCCAAGAAAATGATTCTTGTACTTAAAGACTTCTTTCCTTCTAGATGGCAATGTCGTTCTAATTTGCTAACCCTTGCTCCTTCAAAAATTGGGGTATAAATATTATGAATATCAAAGTGGTTCCAAGTTCATTTTAAAAACAATTATTTGATGGTTCTCTTCTTACCTTTCTCCAATCAAGGGTTTTTCCCTTCCGATTAGAGATAAGAAGTCATCTACTTCCTCCAGCCTTCGTATTGGTGTAGCGCGATTTTGATCCCAAACTAGTTATCAAACTGTTCTCCAATTATTCCTTAAATCATTCTCCTGATCTTTCTCTCCTACATGGTTAATCGGCCTCCTAATTTCACAAGGAAATTCGTTTTATTAACCAATTGCCTTTGATCCAAAGGAAGAATATTTTGGTTGAGAAATTGCTATCCGTGGCATTTTAGTGTGAATAGGGTAGCTATTTTCTAGATGACTTTTCCATCTTCTAATCGAATACCATGTTCTCTTTTAATCTTTGCTCAATACTTCATTTTTCTTGAGTTATTCCTTCTAGAATAGATGTCACAAAGAGGTTAGTTTGAGAAATATTGATTGGTGAGATTCATCACTTAATTTACTCGAGGATAACTAGTATTTCCACATTAATTAAGTCTACAGTCATGTTTTGAGAATATCACATTTAAATATATGCACACCACACCACTATATTAGCACCATGCTTTCTAGATGTGGTTCGAGCTGTCAAAGGTTCCTCCTCTCAAAAGGATTAAGTATATATTACTTGCCCCCCCAAGATAAACTATTTTAAAATATTAATAAAACGATAATAAGAATAATTTCATAAGGAATCATTATTATCAATAAGGGTGACGCTAACCTTTATGTTGAGACGTGGCATTATTGCCAAAATAGATTCATCACCTAAATACGTTAATTACTAATGTGAATATATGCATATATAAGCATAATTATATTTTGCTCATATGGTTATTTATATCGAAAGAAGTGAGATGGTTTACAAACCCTAAAACCATCCCCCATAAAATGGGGAACAAAACAACCAACTCAGGATGTGTTACCTCCATCTGGCAAAACATTCCCTAGACTTTTTAGGTTGACCAAAGCTCATCCAACTGACTCGAACCTAGATAGCAACAACAAAGACTTCATAATGCAACCTCTCTACCAAATGATACTTTCTCTCTTTTTTCTTGTTGAAACTTGGTTTCACTACAACAAAATAGGCAATTAGCGTCAACTTTTGCACCAATTTTTAGTGTATTTGAAACCCTCAATTGGGACCATCTCACAGCGCAAAAGTCGACGCAAAAGTGTTTTATCGTTTCTACACTGGATTTAGTGCCAAATGTAGCACCATCTTTAATGCCCCGTTTAGCATCAGATGTAATATCGAAAATTTGGTATCGGTTATACAGTCCTCTTTAGCGCCATATTTAACGCCGAAAATTCAGTGTCGATTATGACGTCCTCTTTAGCGTCAGAAATGGCATCAGAAATAGTGCCTATATTGGAGCCGAAATAGGCTTCTGGTTTTGCTTTAATGTCTGCTCCCATTTTTGCTTCAATGTCTGCTCTTAGTTTTGCTTCTAGTTTTGCTCCCACTTTTGCTACCACTTTTGCTTCCAGTTGTGCTTCCGGTTTTACTTCCGGCTTTGCTTCTGATTTTGCTTCCAGATTCGCTTCCAATGTTGCTTCTAATTCTACTTCCAATTTTTCTTCTAGTTTTGCTTCCAATTTCACTTCTAGTTTGACTTCTAGGCTTGCTTCCAATTTTGCTCCAATTTTGCTTTCGCTTTTGCTTTCGCTTTTGCTTCTGATTTTGTTTCCAAATTTGTTTCCAATTTTGCTTTCTACGTTCCTTCTAATTTTGCTTCCAGTTTAGATTTCGGTTTTGCTTTCAAGATTGTTTTTGCTTTGCTTCTAGTTTGGCTTCCATTGTTGCTTCCTTTTTTGCTTCTAAAAATGCTTCTTGTTTTGCTTCCATTTATTAATTTAATATGTTTTAATTCAATTTAATTAGTTAAATATATGATGCCTCTCAAATAACTCATATGATTATAGAGTAAGTAATTTAATTATTTAACTCATATGATTAAATAACAAGATAATTATGTATAGAAAAAATAAGATAATTTTATTTTTTTTGCTAGTTAAATCACTGCTAAGGGGTAGTACCCTATATTTCTTCACAAATTTTTTTACATGAGTTTCCAACCAAGATTTACTTGCAGGACTTTAACAAAATGGCCATGTGTTTCAGAAACCTTTACCCTACCTACCCATGCTAATACATTTTCAGTTACAAAATGGCCTAGTTCTAGACTCAGGCAACGCCAACCGGGACTGACTCCTATCCGCTACTACTTTCCCCTGTTTCTACTATATCATATGTATACCAAAATATAACTTTTATCGGGTTGGGAATTTTTCAATCTTCATCATCATCTGTCTCTGTCCACTTCCTGTAGGCAATGTAGTCCGCAATCACTGGGTAGTCAGCACCACAATTCTGGTGGGTCGGACCTTTGGCTTTTTCCCCTAGATCCCTGTCGTCCTCCTTGTGCCACTCTTCTCCTGAACCAAAGTCCCAGTCGTCGTCGTCCCCTGCCACAATCTTGTCCGCCATCCCTTCATCCTCGACATACCGGATTGCCTAGCCTGCTGGACGATTTGTCACCAGATTGGCTGCTCTGAGTAGGAAGAAGACGTTCCAGTCACGCTCTTCCCACAATTTCTCAAAACCCTCTAGGTCAATGGTTCGAATCAGAGGGAATGACATGCCATCCCTACCATGCATCCAGAGCATGTAGTAGTTCTGGGACATTGGTATTTGTTTATTCTCATCTACATTGTTGAGGGTTGCATCGATATCCCCCAACCAAGCATGGACAAAGACCATCTGTGTGAGCTTCTTCCCTATCTCTTTTGACACACCCATATGTAATAACATTGCCAAGAACATGGCCGAGATTTCTGAGTTTGACCTGAACCTGTAATAGGCCCTCATGAATTCTGGCCCCAAAATTTTCTTGGTTGCCTAGAGAATCAGTGGATGAGATGATGCCAACAAAGGCTACAGTCTTTTGTCTATGATCTCACCTTTGAAAGATTGTTGCTGCTTCTCAGTGTTCAAGAATAATGGAGTCTCCATTATTCTTGTTGCTACAACTTCCCACCCTTTTCGTTGCTCGAACTTGCACTAGTTCCTCTACCTTCGGCTTCACCACCTGCTTTTTCTCACACCTACTTTTGGAATGCTCCTTTGCGTTTGTCAGAAATAACACCACCTGATGCCTTTTATAGACGGGGATCTAATTACTTCACTTTATGTGTTTTTCATGCCTTTGACGTGTGTTTGCTGGAAATAACAAGAAAATTATTATAACAAGTCAGTCAAATATCTATAATTTAATTGATTTTGACAACATCCATCCTGAGTAGTAAATTAAAATCATCATACGTAATAAATATCCATCAAAAATTAATCATCGACCACTTTTAATATATATAAATTGACAAGTCAATATTGATAAGATCATCAACATGTATAACTAAAACAAGTGAAAGTCAAATATGCCAGTAGATCAATAACATGTCAAAATGATACATGTCCAACAATTGACATAAGTCAAAATGATACATGTACAAATGATATAAGTAAAAATGATAAATTATGTAACTCAAATTGATACAAGTCAAGATGATACATGTCCAAATGATATAAGTGAAAATGATAAATGTCAATATGATACAACTTGATAATATGGTACTGTAGGCCGTGAAAATGATACATATGATAGTAACCATGAAAAGAGGCATCATAACAATATATCAACAATGATCCATGATGCAGTGTATATGATCATGAATGTCACTGGGTACTACCAGCAACTGCCTCATCATCATGATCATAACGATATACCAAAAATGATCCATGATACAACCTATATGATCATGAATGTTGTTGGGTACTCGTAGTAATTGCCCTATCATCATCATCGCCATCGTGATCATCATCATCATCATTGTTGTCGTCGTCGTCATCATTGTCATTGGCCTCAGTGTCTTTCGTATTTGCGTCATCATCATCCTCTGCCATGTGATCTGTACTGATAGAATCTATAATTTTTGGATCTATACCATGATGAGGATCATCTTGATCTTTTGGAAGACCTATGTTCTGCAAAAAAAAAACATTTAAAATGAAAAGTTATTATTTATTTCATGCAATAATTTATTTTTTTGTTATATATCTAATATTGAAACATATGAGATGAAACCATAATCAAATTACATCATATCAAAGTGCACATACCAGAATATGTGATTCCAATGATGTTAAACATGCAACAATTCTAATAAACTTTACTAAAGATTATAAAATAATTTGCTATACAATTTAACTATCAACTGTAAATTCTATTACATAACCTTAAGAGCCAACCCTTTGCAAAAGAATGAGGAGACTGCAAGAAGATTGGCTGTAGGGGGAATTGGTACAGGAGATGGACATGACTCTTCCAAGCCATCCACTGAGATGGTTTCATACACAAATGTGGAAGATATCCTCATTTCTGGAGAGCTCATGTTCAGGTTGATACGAAAAAATGATGTTGTTTTGGTACCCATATATGGCATCATGGTTCCATTTCATGTAGCCACCATTAAGAGTGTTAGAAGCCAACAAGATGGAGGGAATTCTTATATAAGGATAATTTTCAATGTTCCAGGTACCGGCTTTAATGCCAACTACATGCCAACATTGAAATTCCCTAGCAGTATTTATGTTAAGGAAATTTGCTTTAGATCCAAGGATTCAAAGCACATCAACCATGTGGTACAAATGATTAAATCCCACAAACAATTTGTAGCAATGAAAGAGTCTGAAAAGGCAGGTAGAGCTACACTGGTGACTCAGGAGAAACTTTAGCTTTCAAAAAAAAAGTCAATTATGCTGGCAGACTTGTGGATCAGGCCAACATTTGGTGGAAGAGGAAAAAATATGACTGGAACTCTGGAGGGCCACCATAAAGGATTTTGGTATTCAACCATAAGAGTAGAAGATAGAGTTGATATCATGTATCAAAACATTAAGCATGCATTCTTCAAGCCAGCGGAGAAGGAGATGATTACTTTGCTTCACTTTCATTTGCATAACCATATCATGGCGTGGGAACCAAGAAGACCAAGGATGTCTAGTTTTATGTGGAGGTAATGGATGTGGTCCAAACCTTAGGAGGGGCAAAAAGGTCAATGTATGATCCCGATGAAATTGAGGAAGAACATGAAGAGAGGGATAGGAAAAATAAAATCAATGCAGAGTTTTAAGGTTTTGGGACTGGAAAAATCTGCCATTTTCCACTAGCCTCTACCTCACCTACCTTCCATATACCACATAAATACACCACACTCTAATTTTATGATCAATACAAATTGTAGAAATTTGTTTGATCAGATCCATATTATGGCCTCCATTGCACCCATAAAATTGAAATCCCATAGTCATTCACCCATTCCTAGCAAAATTCAATACCATCGACCTAACAATGCTTCATCGACGGAACCCCCATCACAACCCCGCTGATGGCCCGATGAAAATAGCTCACAACCTAGTATCGGAGTAACAATACCCTATCAGGTTGACTCCTAAGATGCTCTCCCGATATACCGATAGAATCAACAAAAGTAAACACATGATGTAACAGATAAACATTGGTGGAACGAATTATGGCATTCCCCCGATGGGCCGATGTAATGATGAATAGTTCTTCAAGACATTTTTTACTTTGATTATACTATTTTTAAGTGACCTTTTTCATTTATATAATCATATCATGTTCATGTATGTTAAATTAGGATAAAATCAATGGAGATTTTCAAGGATTTGTCAAGCGAGTAAGAGAGCTATGGGAGCAACCTCATCTAAAATATTTTGAACTAGAGTTTGATATACCATTTAGAGAGCTTGGTTTTCATGGAAGAGGAAGAAAGATGATTACTTTGCTTAATTTTCATTTGCATAACCATATCATGGCGTGGGAACCAAGAAGACCAAGGATGTACAGTTTTATGTGGAGGTAATGGATGTGATCCAAACTTTAGGAGGGGCAAGAAGGTCAATGTATGATCCTGATGAAATTGAGGAAGAACAGCAAGAGAGGGATAGGAAAAATAAATTCAATGCAAAGTTTCAAGGATTTTTCAAGCAAGTAAGAGAGCTATGGGAGCAGCCTCATCTAAAAGATTTTGAACTAGAGTTTGATATACCATTTAGAGAGCTTGTTTTTCAGGGAAGACGAAGAAAGATGATTACTTTGCTTCATTTTCATTTGCATAACCATATCATGGCGTGGGAACTAATAAGACCAAGGATGTCCAATTTTATGTGGAGGTAATGGATGTGGTCCAAACTTTAGGAGGGGAAAGAAGGTCAATGGAAGGTCGATGCATGATCCTGATGAAATTGAGGAAGAACAACAAGAGAGGGACATGAAAAATAAAATCAATGCAAAGTTTCAAGATTTGTCAAGCGAGTAAGAGAGCTATGGGAGTAGCCTCATCTAAAATATTTTGAACTAGAGTTTGATATACCATTTAGAGAGCTTGGTTTTCATGGAAGAGGAAGAAAGATGATTACTTTGCTTCATTTTCATTTGCATAACCATATCATGGCATGGGAACCAAGAAGACCAAGGATGTCCAGTTTTATGTGGAGGTAATGGATGCGGTACAAACTTTAGGAGGGGCAAGAAGGTCAATGTATGATCCTGATGAAATTGAGGAAGAATAGCAAGAGAGGGACATGAAAAATAAAATCAATGCAAAGTTTCAAGGATTTGTCAAGCGAGTAAGAGAGCTATGGGACCAGCCTCATCTAAAATATTTTGAACTAGAGTTTGATATACCATTTAGAGAGCTTGGTTTTCATGGAAGAGGAAGAAAGATGATTACTTTGCTTCATTTTCATTTGCATAAACATATCATGGTGTGGGAACCAAGAAGACCAAGGATGTATAGTTTTATGTGGAGGTAATGGATGTGGTCCAAACTTTAAGAGGGGAAAAAGGGTCAATGTATGATCCTTATGAAATTGAGGAAGAATAGCAAGAGAGGGACATGAAAAATAAAATCAATGCAAATTTTCAAGGATTTGTCAAGCGAGTAAGAGAGCAATGGGAGCAGCCTCATCTAAAATATTTTGAACTATAGTTTGATATACCATTTAGAGAGCTTGGTTTTCATGGAAGAGGAAGAAATATGACTAGTTTGCTTCATTTTCATTTGCATAACCATATCATGGTGTGGGAACCAAGAAGACCAAGGATTTCCAGTTTTATGTGGAGGTAATGGATGTGGTCCAAACTTTAGGAGGGGCGAGAAGGTCAATGCATGATCTTGATGAAATTGAGGAAGAACAACAAGAGAGGGACAGGAAAAATAAAATCAATGCAAATTTTCAAGGATTTGTCAAGCGAGTAAGAGAGCTATGGGAGCAGCCTCATCTAGAAGATTTTGAACTAGAGTTTGATATACCATTTAGAGAGTTTGGTTTTCATGGAAGAGGAAGAAAGATGATTAATTTGCTTCATTTTCATTTGCATAACCATATCATGGTGTGAGAACCAAGAAGACCAATAATTTCCAGTTTTATGTGGAGGTAATGGATGTGGTCCAAACTTTAGGAGGGGCAAGAAGGTCAATGTATGATCCTGATGAAATTGAGGAAGAATAGCAAGAGAGGGACATGAAAAATAAAATCAATGCAGATTTTCAAGGATTTGTCAAGCGAGTAAGAGAGCTATGAGAGCAGCCTCATCTAAAATATTTTGAACTAGAGTTTGATATACCATTTAGAGAGCTTGGTTTTCATGGAAGAGGAAGAAATATGATTATTTTGCTTCATTTTCATTTGCATAACCATATCATGGCGTGGGAACCAAGAAGAGCAAGGATGTACAGTTTTATGTGAAGGTAATGGATGTGGTCCAAACTTTAGGAGGGGCAAGAAGGTCAATGTATGATCCTAATGAAATTGAAGAACAACAAGAGAGGGACAGGAAAAATAAAATCAATGCAAAGTTTCAAGGATTTTTCAAGCGAGTAAGAGAGCTATGGGAGCAGCCTCATCTAAAAGATTTTGAACTAGAGTTTGATATACCATTTAGAGAGCTTGGTTTTCATGGAAGAGGAAGAAAGATGATTAATTTGCTTCATTTGCATAACCATATCATGGCGTGGGAACCAAGAAGACCAAGGATGTACGGTTTTATGTGGAGGTAATGGCTGTGGTCCAAAATTTAGGAGGGACAAGAAGGTCAATGTATGATCCTGATGAAATTGAGGAAGAACAACAAGAGAGGGACAAGAAAAATAAAATCAATGCAAAGTTTCATGGATTTTTCAAGCGAGTAAGAGAGCTATGGGAGCAACCTCATCTAAAATATTTTGAACTAGAGTTTGATATACCATTTAGAGAGCTTGGTTTTCATGGAAGAGGAAGAAAGATGATTACTTTGTTTCATTTTCATTTGCATAACCATATCATGGCGTGGGAACCACGAAGACCAAGGATGTCCAGTTTTATGTGGAGCTAATGGATGTGGTCCAAAATTTAGGAGGGGAAAGAAGGTCAATGTATGATCCTGATGAAATTGAGGAGGAACAACAAGAGATGGACAAGAAAAATAAAATCACTGCAGACTTTCAAGGATTTTTCAAGCAAGTAAGAGAGCTATGGGAGTAGCCTCATCTAAAATATTTTGAACTAGAGTTTGATATACCATTTAGAGAGCTTGGTTTTCATGGAAGAGGAAGAAAGATGATTACTTTGCTTCATTTTCATTTGCATAACCATATCATGGCATGGGAACCAAGAAGACCAAGGATGTCCAGTTTTATGTGGAGGTAATGGATGCGGTACAAACTTTAGGAGGGGCAAGAAGGTCAATGTATGATCCTGATGAAATTGAGGAAGAATAGCAAGAGAGGGACATGAAAAATAAAATCAATGCAAAGTTTCAAGGATTTGTCAAGCGAGTAAGAGAGCTATGGGACCAGCCTCATCTAAAATATTTTGAACTAGAGTTTGATATACCATTTAGAGAGCTTGGTTTTCATGGAAGAGGAAGAAAGATGATTACTTTGCTTCATTTTCATTTGCATAACCATATCATGGTGTGGGAACCAAGAAGACCAAGGATGTATAGTTTTATGTGGAGGTAATGGATGTGGTCCAAACTTTAAGAGGGGAAAAAGGGTCAATGTATGATCCTTATGAAATTGAGGAAGAATAGCAAGAGAGGGACATGAAAAATAAAATCAATGCAAATTTTCAAGGATTTGTCAAGCGAGTAAGAGAGCAATGGGAGCAGCCTCATCTAAAATATTTTGAACTATAGTTTGATATACCATTTAGAGAGCTTGGTTTTCATGGAAGAGGAAGAAAGATGACTAGTTTGCTTCATTTTCATTTGCATAACCATATCATGGTGTGGGAACCAAGAAGACCAAGGATTTCCAGTTTTATGTGGAGGTAATGGATGTGGTCCAAACTTTAGGAGGGGCAAGAAGGTCAATGCATGATCTTGATGAAATTGAGGAAGAACAACAAGAGAGGGACAGGAAAAATAAAACCAATGCAAATTTTCAAGGATTTTTCAAGCGAGTAAGAGAGCTATGGGAGCAACCTCATCTAAAAGATTTTGAACTAGAGTTTGATATACCATTTAGAGAGTTTGGTTTTCATGGAAGAGGAAGAAAGATGATTAATTTGCTTCATTTTCATTTGCATAACCATATCATGGTGTGAGAACCAAGAAGACCAATAATTTCCAGTTTTATGTGGAGGTAATGGATGTGGTCCAAACTTTAGGAGGGGAAGGAAGGTCAATGTATGATCCTAATGAAATTGAGGAAGAATAGCAAGAGAGGGACATGAAAAATAAAATCAATGCAGATTTTCAAGGATTTGTCAAGCGAGTAAGAGAGCTATGAGAGCAGCCTCATCTAAAATATTTTGAACTAGAGTTTGATATACCATTTAGAGAGCTTGGTTTTCATGGAAGAGGAAGAAATATGATTATTTTGCTTCATTTTCATTTGCATAACCATATCATGGCGTGGGAACCAAGAAGAGCAAGGATGTACAGTTTTATGTGAAGGTAATGGATGTGGTCCAAACTTTAGGAGGGGCAAGAAGGTCAATGTATGATCCTAATGAAATTGAAGAACAATAAGAGAGGGACAGGAAAAATAAAATCAATGCAAAGTTTCAAGGATTTTTCAAGCGAGTAAGAGAGCTATGGGAGCAACCTCATCTAAAAGATTTTGAACTAGAGTTTGATATACCATTTAGAGAGCTAGGTTTTCATGGAAGAGGAAGAAAGATGATTAATTTGCTTCATTTGCATAACCATATCATGGCATGGGAACCAAGAAGACCAAGGATGTACGGTTTTATGTGGAGGTAATGGATGTGGTCCAAAATTTAGGAGGGACAAGAAGGTCAATGTATGATCCTGATAAAATTGAGGAAGAACAACAAGAGAGGGACAAGAAAAATAAAATCAATGCAAAGTTTCAAGGATTTTTCAAGCGAGTAAGAGAGCTATGGGAGCAACCTCATCTAAAATATTTTGAACTAGAGTTTGATATACCATTTAGAGAGCTTGGTTTTCATGGAAGAGGAAGAAAGATGATTACTTTGTTTCATTTTCATTTGCATAACCATATCATGGCGTGGGAACCACGAAGACCAAGGATGTCCAGTTTTATGTGGAGCTAATGGATGTGGTCCAAAATTTAGGAGGGGAAAGAAGGTCAATGTATGATCCTGATGAAATTGAGGAGGAACAACAAGAGATGGACAAGAAAAATAAAATCAATGCAGACTTTCAAGGATTTTTCAAGCAAGTAAGAGAGCTATGGGAGTAGCCTCATCTAAAATATTTTGAACTAGAGTTTGATATACCATTTAGAGAGCTTGGTTTTCATGGAAGAGGAAGAAAGATGATTAATTTTCTTTATTTTCATTTGCATAACAATATCATGGCACGGGAACCAAGAAGACCAAGGATGTCCAGTTTTATGTGGAGGTAATGGATGTGGTCCAAACTTTAGGAGGGGCAAGAAGGTCAATGTACGATCCTGATGAAATTGAGGAAGAACAGTAAGAGAGGGACAGGAAAAATAAAATCAATGCATATTTTCAAGGATTTTTCAAGCGAGTAAGAGAAATGGTTGAACTCCATTGACGCCATTCCTCAATCTTTGCTTGATGGCATCAAGGAATGGCTGAAATCCATGGATATAAAGTATTATGAAAGCAAAATGAACTTGAATTGGTAGTCAATTTTGAAGACTATTACTGATGATCCAGACAAATTTATTGAAGATGGTGGTTGGGAATTTTTGAATATGGAAGCTAGTGATTATGAATCTGATAATTCATAAGAGTCAGATCAAGGATATGAACCCTCTGATGTAGAAGAGGAATCCCAATTAGATGAGGAAGGTTCAAAAGATGAATCTCTTGTGGAGTTAGATAAGGATGATGATGAAGAAGAAGATTCTGAAGGGGAGGAAGGTAAAACATGGGATGAATTAGAAGTCGATGCCAGAAATGAAGATAAGTTAAAAGGAGACGAGTCTGATAGTGAAGTGAAGAGGAAATGCAGATTCAAGAGGAATTCCTGCCAAGAGGCATAAAGTCAGATGAATTGAGTTCATCTACATCCTTGTACTATTTATTCATGCACGTAAATGTTTCAACTATTTATGCAAATGATGCATATATGTTAACTTGATCAGTGTTGTTAGTTCGAAAGTTTGACTTCTATGACAACCAACCATTAGGCCATTCTGTGCAGGAGTTAGCTTTTTTGGATAGCTCTACTTGGTGTTAAGGACATTCCATTTATCTTTTGAATGTTAATAAATCTAGTATTACATGCTTCTCTATGTTGATCAGATCAGGTTGCAGGTTTTTTACTACTGATTTCTTTATTTATGGATTTTTTTTAACTTGGAAGATAGGAATTTACTGCCTTTTTTTAAATTAGATGGAAAAATTAAGTGGTTGGTTAGCTACGCCAAGTGATGTGTTAGATCTATAGGATGCCAAACAAGATGCATCAAAAAATTCTTACATATTAAAATAATGGCAGCATCATGAGGAAGGATGGCAAAGATGCATGTGGATCACTTAGTAGAATGACAACATGAATTCAAGGAAGCACTCCTTCACATACCATGTTTGAGAGAAAAGAAGATAAATCAAATCAACATGGGACTAAGTTTCTCAAATGATACAACTCATAACTTGAATGAGGACACTTAAGAGATATTAAAAGACAATGGTCATTAATTAAAAGATGCGATGAAAATAAGGCATGAATGTCACCCACTACCTTTTAAGGCAAACAATATTTTTTCCTCAACATGAAATAATGGGACAATTGAGTGGGATCTAGGGCCAACAGAGAAGCACTTTAGAACTCATCCTACGCATCAATAAACAACTCAACACAAGAAATACAAATTGACATATTAACACAACAATATCCAACTAAGTTATTGAAATTGAAAGTCAACTATTGATACCCCATTGTCCATCCAGATTAAAAAATCGGCCCACTTTTTGTTTTGTAACTTTTCCTTTTCAAATTTCTTTGGATGCCGACCATATTTCTCCTCCTGTCAAAACATGGCACATGGACTAGTTAAACTAATTGATATGCAATCATTTACTTTTTCCTAGGGAATTAAAACAAATATTATTTAACATATTAAATATACTTACAAATTTACAGATCAAGGCCTGCAAACCTTTCTGGCCACTGTGATGCATGGCATAATTTTTTTGAAGCCTAGCCTTAGAGGCCTTGTCCTGAAACATATACTAATTCAATTTAACTATGCAAAAATAAAATTTAAAAATAGTTCAATAAATTTGATATAATCTAATGAGAAAATTCAAATACCTGTGTATTCTCTTCACCGGACTTCCTCCGTGCTTCAAACTTCTCATATGATTTTACAAGCTCTTTCCATACTTTGACACTTACATCAAGTGGCCTTTTTTTTAGCCTTAGCTCAGGAGGGATTTTTTTTATCTTCTTTGTTTGGTTGCACCGAAATCTCTTACAATTTTGAGACATTCGTAGCTTTACCTTCTTCACAGACCAACCTGTGCCATATTCAATCTCCATTTCATTGATAACTGCTTTTTGCAGGTGTATGGGTATCTTTGAGAATGGAAAATGTAGATGGTCTTTGAACCGTTGAAGGCATGATTCCTTCAACCTATGACCAAACCCTTTTCCAACAACTATCATTCGGATTTCCCTTGAAGCCACATCGTATTCTATCTTGCTATTGAAGGTACCAATGCAAGATTGAAAACTTGTCATGGTGGAAGAAGTTTGTGTCCTAGGAGTGGGTGGGACAGTGGAAGCCTCTGCTCCCTATTCTACATTCCTAGAGTTTATTGTTACTGATTTCCTCCTAGCTCTTTTGCTCGATCCAGGACTGCACGGGGAATCAATTGATTCCCTTTGACACGGTTGATTTAGTTGCAATGTTTCAGGGGCTTCACTAGATCGATTTTCTATGTATCTGAAAAGCATTGTCTAGTGCACATCATCCAATTTATTCAC
Source organism: Sequoiadendron giganteum (assembly GCA_007115665.2). Lineage (NCBI taxonomy): Eukaryota > Viridiplantae > Streptophyta > Pinopsida > Cupressales > Cupressaceae > Sequoiadendron > Sequoiadendron giganteum. The sequence continues at coordinate 665,450,244 of CM021105.1, read as the reverse complement.
TGCCTCTGCCCCCAATATGGAATCCAATGCCTCTTTATCTCTGTCAATCACATTTCCCTATATATATATATAAAATAAATTTCTTCTTTTATATTTAAAAATAAAAAGTAAAAATGAAAGAAATAAGGGAAAAATTTACAAATCTATAAATTGACAATGAATTACCTCATTGTGGCCAGAGTCTACTCCCTTTGATCTCTTCCCTCTATCACTTGACATTTTGAGGCGACCTAGGGAAAATTATTTTCGTCTAGTCTGTGGAGGCAAACGAAGTATACACTGTCAGGTATGAAAGTTTTTGTCCAATTTGTGGTATGAAATTTTTACCTTGAATGACTCTCTTTTTGGATTTAAACGCCTATGAATCAATTGCTTGCGCACCTATATAGAATATAAATATATTTGAAAGGATATAAATATATGCAAAATGAAACAAATGTATTGTAAAAAATCAACACTTGCACACCTGTATAGAATGGTAATCTTTGGGGGATAAAAAGGGTGCAGAGTGTGGTTTTATTGAGAGTTAACACAGATAGGTCCCATGCTCGAGTCGCATCCATTGATTAGAAAGAAAAGGAATGTGTGCACACAATCAATTTGAAACCACGAGCTCATTGTCCTATTAAATATTTGTGGGAACGAGAAAAACAATTGAAAGGATATAAATATATGCAAATGAAACAAATGTATTGTAAAAAAATCAATGCTTGTGCACCTGTATAGAATGATAATCTTTGGGGGATAAAAAGGGCATGGAGTGTGGTTTTATTGAGAGTTAACACAAATAGCTCCCATGCTCGAGTCACATCCACTGATTAGAAAGAAAAGGAATGTGTTCGCACAATCAATTCGAAACCACGAGCTCATTGTTCTCTTAAATATTGGTGGGAACAAGAAAAAAATTTGAAAGGATATAAATATATGCAAAATGAAACAAATGCATTGTAAAAAAATCAACACTTGCGCACCTATATAGAATGGTAATATTTGGGGGATAAAAAGGGTGCGGAGTGTGGTTTTGTTGAGAGTTAACACAGATAGGTCCCATGCTCGAGTTGCATCCACCGATTAGAAAGAAAAGGAATGTGTGTGCACAATCAATTTGAAACCACGAGCTCATTGTTTTGTTAAATATTTATGGGAATGAGAAAAATAAATTGTAACCTTACCTATGGTGTTGCAAACTAAATAATTTTTTTTATCTACTTGCTTGTAGCCCTCCTTCGCACCATTTTTCCCCTTTTTGTCCTCTCTTCCTTCGCATGGCTTTTTTCTCTTGTCATCTCTTCCTTCACACGGCTATTTTCTCTTGTTATCTCTTCCTTCTTGACATGGGAAGTTTTAAATTTTTGTTCTTGGTTTAGTAGTCGGCGTCAAAAATTGCACCTAATTTAGCATCACCTTTTAGCCAAAAATGTAATATATTTGGGGTGCAAAAGGTGGGGCAAATTGCACCTAATTTAGTGCCGCCTTTCAGCCAAAAAATGCAATGTGCCTAATTTAGCATCGTCTTTCAGCCAAAAAATGTAATCTGCTTGGGATGCAAAAGGCGACACAAAGTGTGCCTAATTTAGCACCTAGTAGTGCAAAATGATGTATTTTGTTTGGAAGTTGATAAATAAATTAATCCTAAATGACTTCATCTTCATATGTTCCAAGGGAGCAATCATGGTTCCCTATTTTATCTATTCCTCATCCCATGTCAATTTTGTGGGTGCAAAACTAATAAACTATGTTGTGTATTATAGGGGCGAGACGAGGCAATGGCAACATATCATGTCATTTCAAATGAGGAGTACACAACAGTTGAAGCAAGACATCAAGTACTCAAATTTTGACTTAACTTATGAAAAAATGATCTGATGGCATTTTGTGATACTTCCATCTTTTATCACAGTATTATTGAAATTATAATGTATTATCCAATCTTGACATTAATTAATGCATGTTGTTGATTATTTTAGATGAATATTGGAGCAAATGCACAGCCTGAGCATTCAACTAGCATAAGAGGAAGATATGTACGTGGACGTGGACCTAAAACTATTAAATCACGTAGATGAAAGTGGGTGTTCAAGGATATGACAATGGATCTTTATTGCACTGAACAAGAGGTTGGTCAAGACTATAGTACATGGGATGAATACTTTGACAAACTATATGACTAAAGTGAGGTTTTGTGTTGGATAGCATATTCGTTGAAATGATATAATTGGTGTAGTAAACATTATTTAATATGTTGTGTATTGTAGGGGCGAGACGAGGCCATGGCAACAGATCGTGTCATATCAAATGAGGACAAAACGGATGAAGCGGGACATCAGGTACTCAAATTTTGACTTAACTTAGGAAAAAACGATATGATGGCATTTTGTGATAGTCCATCTTTTTCACAGTATTATTGAAATTTATTATGTATTATCCAATCTTGACATAAGTTAATGCATGTTGTTGATTATTTTAGATGGAGATTGGAGAAAATGCACAGCCTGAGCATTCAACTAGCAGAAGAGGAAGATATGTACATGGACGTGGACCTAAAACTGTTAAATCACGTAGATGACAGTGGGTGTTCGAGGATATGATAATGGATCTTGACTGCACTGAACAAGAGGTTGGTCAGGACTATAGTACATGCGATGAATACTTTGAAAAACTATATGACTAAAGTGAGGTTTTGTGTTGGATAGCATATTCGTTGAAATGATATAATTGGTGTAGTAAACATTATTTAATATGTTGTTTATTATAGGGGCGAGACGAGGCCATGGCAATAGATTGTGTCATATCAAATGAGGACAGAACGGATGAAGTGGGACATTAGGTACTCAAATTTTGACTTAACTTAGGAAAAAATGATCTAATGGCATTTTGTGATACATCCATCTTTTTTTACAGTATTATTGAAATTTATAATGTATTATCCAATCTTGACATAAATTAATGCACATTGTTGATTATTTTAGATGGAGATTGGAGGAAATGCAGGGCTTGAGCGTTCAACTAGCAAAAGAAGAAGATATGTACATGGATGTGGACCTAAAACTATTAAATCATGTAAACGACAGTGAGTGGAAGAGGATATGACAATGGATCTTTGAGACACAACAGATGATTGCACTGAACAAGAGGTTGTTCAGGACTATAGTACATGGGATGAATACTTTGAGAAAATTGTTCTTTGTGGATGTTTTGTATGTCATGGAAAGAAACAATTCAAAGGAGAAATTGTACAAAGACATTACATATATGATGAGCTTACAGTCTATATGGTGCAGGAGCACCTAGAAGACTAGGAGAAACACCTAGAAGAACACCTAGGAATAGAAAAGGTTTATGAGTTTTTGTTTTATTGTGATAAGGTCATGTTGACCATTGAATTGTGGGAGAGACTTTCAAAATATCTTGGTCTAGAGCTATCAGGAGTGGAAGATATTTGGAGTTTTGGAATACTCGTGACTGGCTAGTTTCTAGGAAATTGGCAAAGGTGGCCAAATGGAACATTTTGCATCTATTTGCCACCTTGTAACCAAAAAGTACGACCAAGAAGGGGGTAACCAACTTGGGAAACCTATTTAAGGTATGCCTCAACCTGTGTGCAAGGTTGGAAGGCTTTTGAAGTTTTGTATTCTTGCAATTTTCATGAAGGAGAAATAAGAATAGTAGGAGTATTTGTTCAATTTTCTATGTTTGTGTTCTTAGTGGTGCATTAATGGCTTAACCAGGCCTTGGCACGCGTGTGGAATGTAGTGTAGCTGATCTCTAAGTGTTGGTTGGTCAATAGTTAGCTGTTTCATCATTCTAATTGTTGATTTGTGTTCTCTAAGTTCTAGTTTCTTGGTTATTCTGCCTGGCAAGCTGTAATAAATGGAGACCTAGACAACCTTTCCCCTGTACCTGGTGTATGGGCTCTTGGAAATAGTGGCTAGGCTCCATGCCTGTATTTTTAGTAGGATTAGGAGTCATTAGGAGTCAAGCAAGCATGAAAGAATACCTTTCCTAGGCGAGCGAAACAGTGCTCGGTTAGGAAAGTCTAGAGGTGAAAATCACCTAACTTGCAGGGGAGACCTCTCCATGAAAATTTTCATGGTAGAAAGGTGGAGGAAGGCCATACAGTGGTCTGGTAGCTGGTAAGAGGCTTCATCAATTGATTTGGGGGAAGAACTCTTTGACAGTCCAACCGGGTGGCTAAGAAATGAAGAAAAACCCTACATTTTGCTAAATTTGGTGAAGCAACCTGTGTATGGCAAGACCAGGCATAAGACCTTGGTAATATTGAAGAGGTTGGTATCAGGACCAAGAAAATACCGAGAATTTTTGGGGTTCTTTGGGAATTTTTTGTGAAATTTCCACTTTTCTCGGGTTAGGAGGGCTAAAAGGGGCTCTAGGCTTGTAGTCTTTTTAACCCTAAGTGAGGGTTTGGAGGGAGCGATGTTGAAATGGATTCTAATGGTTGTTAAAGAAACCTAATAGGATTCTAGGAAGCATGATAGTACATCTTTACACCCCTGCAAGTATCTAGTTGAGTATTGTGGGTATTTGGCCTTTAGGGATGATTAAGGGTCAAGGGTGAAGCAGAGGCAAAGCACCAAGTTTTGGGTTGTATTGTGTGATATGGTTGGAAGTGGGGATGGCCAGTAGAACCAGGGGTATCTGTATTTGAGTTAGGACCTATAGGTTGAGTTGGTGGAGAGAGCCACCAAAGGGAATTGCTAAGGTGAGACCCGGAGCATGGAACAGTGAGTGTTCCATCCATACCCCTTTACACCACTATAGTTTTCCTCCTACAATCAATTCAAATCCAATAGGAATTATGGTAAGGAATTTCTAATTTGATATTTAAATAACATGTATACTAACTCATTTAAACATTGTTTTATATTATTTAAATAACTATTTTTATTCTCAATGGATACTTGCAGGATAAAGTTATTGGTTTAAAGTTTCCTGGATCATCGAATTCTAGCCTAGAGGGCAATGATCATTTATCAGATGATACATCTAACAAAAATATGTGCCAATATACCAACTCAGAAGATGAGGAATTGATGAACACAAGTCACAAAACAAGAACCGGTTTAAAGATGCATAATTTGCTTAAAGACAGGGGGAAGGTGGACTACATACCCTATGAGAATGAATGTGATGGAGATGATGACTTGCCACCAAGTTTGAGATCAATTTACAAAGAGACATTTGATCGTCGACTATATTGTGCTTGGACTAGTGATCAACAACTACCTAGAGTGTATGAGGTGTTTCAATTTTGGGGATACAACTACATGATACGACCCTCCAATATTCATGGAGTGAATCTAGGCCTCTTTATTGTCCAAAATTTACATGTGGGATCTAAACATAGAAACAATTTAGAACAAATCACTAGAAGATTAATGCCATATTATGGTCCATCATATTACAATGGTGAATGGAGAAGGCTAGCAGAATATAAGCCTAGCATGTCAGCTTATGATCTAAATTCGAATATGTATACACATCGTCTCCAATTGGAAAGTGGAAAATAAATTAATAGAGGTCATCTTATGTATATAGATGGATGTGCATACACACACAAAAATATTGCAAGATTTATAAATAGTAGTAAGGGAAGGGACCCTAATATAAGACCGAATTGTCAATTTGTTGAGGTTATAAATGATAAAGATGGACAAATGGAAAGAGAGGTTGATAGATTGATAATGGTTGAGACTATTAAGGACCTTACCATTCAGGATGAGTTATTAATTGATTACCCCTTCTTAAAATGCACTCCTGCACAAAAGAAAAGGGAAGAACAAGGTCTCCCTAAGGATGTTCCTAAGGGCAGAAAAGCAAAGAATAATAAATGAGTGTGGATTGATTTTTTATAAACTATGTTGTCAAAATTGTGTTTTATTTAAATTATTGTATAAAAAAGGTAGTCTATAATATAATGTTCCATTATTCAATTGATGTATATATGTTCATACAATTTATATTTTTATTTTTTAAGCCATATTTGATTATATTTCTTTGAAACTGATACATTTATGATTTATCCAATTGTTGCCAAACATTAGATAATGCTTGCTTTTTTTGATAGGTAGAAGATGTTGATGAAACACATACTAATACCCATGATCCAATTGGGTTATTAAGATTTGGACGGGATGATCCAAACCATCCTTTAAACCATACCAGGGCAAAAAGAGCAACTTTGAAAAGATTACTACCACATAAGAAATTTGAAGAGATGATGAGATATGCATACACTGATGAGATGCCACCTAACCTTAATGATGTTGATCATGATAGTTAAAATGCAGTGCATGAAGAAGGATTGAATGAAATGCTTGCAGATTTCTTTGGGGATGGAAACAATGATGACAATAATGATCATATGGCTGATAGTAACGATGATAGCAGGGGTAATTACCACCAACATAATGTTGATGATAACAACCTGAAAGACTCCATCAAGCAAGCAACGAAGACACCCGTGTTCAAATTGGGTGCAAGTAGAACCACACAACTGACATGCACATTACTATTATTAGAAATCAAGTCACTATTTGGTTGGTTAGACAAAGGATTCACTACCCTACTAAAGTGAGTTGAAATCTATTTCTTACTTTCCATTGTCAATTGGTGTACACAATTCGTAAACATTCATCGACTTCGTTTATATTTATTTAAGGGGATTTTAAAACCATATATTGTATATAAACAGTCCCTATGTAGATTGACATATCAAACATGTTCATCATAAGTTAAACATTCAATTGATTTAATCTCTGGCAATTTTACAGGGCACTAAAAACTAAAATATTCCCTGAAGAGAATGTGTTGCCATCAACTTGCAGAGAGGCGTGTCTATTTTTGGTTGAGTTGGGGATTGAATATAAGCAAATTCATTCATGTAAAAATGATTGCATTTTATTAGAGATGAATATCAGAACAAGGTAGAATGCCATTTATGTAAAGAGAAGAAGATATCGTACAAATGTACAAGGTCCTATAGTTCCAAAGAAGGTTTTACATCACATGCCAATTATACCTAGACTTCAATGAATGTTTCGTTGAGTGACATGCAAAGAACAAGAGTAAAGATGGATTCATGTGAATTTTGACTAACTAAAAAGTAATGAAACACAAAGGAAAAATGGCCAAGAAAATGCAAAGATGAACCTCGTACTATCAGGTTTAGTCTTGCAATTGATGGAGTGTGCCCATTCTCTTTCCTGAGCTCAAATTATAGTGTTTGGCCAGTCGGATTGATAGTATACAAGATTCCCCCATGGATGAGTGTTATAAATGAGCACCTTGTGCTGACTCTCATTGTTCTAGGAAAACATCAAGTTAAAAACATGGATGTTTATCTTGCGCCTTTTATTGATGAGATGCAACTGCTATGGAAAGGCATAATAATGTATGACATATCACGTCCTCCATAAAATAGGTCCTTCATGTTGTATGGTGTGCTATGTTGGACTATTCATGATTTCCCAGGACTTGGTGTTTGTTCTGGTAAGATAAAATATTTACGTATTTAGTGTTGGAAATAGGATGCCATTTAATTGCAATCCTAAAGATTATTTATTTCACTATATATCCTAAGTCCTTAAAACGTGTTCAACAACACTAGGATTAGGAAGAGATTAATATTTGATGAAATAATCATGTTAATTGACATTTTTAATTAATTATAAATGTTAAAAGCATGTGTGGATGCCTTGGAATTAGCTCCTATAAAATAGGAGCACATGGGCTCACATATGGGAGGTGAAACTCACCTTGAGTTTAGTTAATTGGTTGGTAAATTGAGTACACTTCAGAAATGCATTCTAGGTTCTTACAAAATAGGGATTTTGATTTATGCATGTTGAGGTCCTATAAAATAGGGGGTGATGTGTACAAGGTTCAGTTTAGTTCAATTTAGTTCAGTTGAAGTTCAGTTTAGTTCAGTTATTTTTAGTTAGTTTTAGTTGAATGGTAGTTGACTTCAGTTAACTTGGAATGCATGGCTATTAACTTGAGTTGCATGACATATAACAGGAACTACCTTTAGTTAATAGGAGATGACCATTCTTGCATGAATGCTATTGAGAAATGTTTCAGTTAACAAGAAATATCTTGGACCCACTTTGGGCGCCCAAGTTGGCTTCTTGGAATTAACTCCTTTGCATGTTGAGATATTTCTGAAGGCTTAGTTAAGTGGGGCCCTCTTTTTGGGCACCAAATTTGAGGATAAGCTTTGGAGATATCTTCAGAATAAAGGTTAAGTTACCACTTTAGTTTGGGGCGCCCAAATGCATGAAGATGGGGTTTGCACATTATTCTTCACGAGATAACTCAATTGGCATTAGATAGGCGCACCTTTTAGGGATAGGTCTTATGCATTGTAATTGTAACTCATGTTGAGTTTACAAAGCTAATTAAAGCCTATTTATCTCAAGAAATTGTATAGAGTTATGATCAGTTGTTATTGCAAATTGTGAAGAAGATTGGTGAAGGAAAGAAAGAGGTATTCTCAAGCAAGAATTGTAACTATTGTAATCTACTTTAGAGATTGAATAATAGATTAATTCTTGGTGGAGTTTTTTTACCCAAAAGGGTTTTCTCCACGTTATATGCTTCTGTAATCTTTCTAATAGCCTGTCTTCTTCTTCTATCAACTTTTGTCCACATTCTACAATAGTAAAATGGATTAATCAAGATAATCACCCACAAAGAATTTGTAACAAAAGGAAAAAGCTTATTTAGATCAGCAATCTTAAAGTTTTATAGAGTATTAAGCTAAGAAAACACCTCAATTTTTCAACATTTACACTCATAATTTATTTTCATCCCAACTTTCAATCTTAGTTTTATACTATTTTTTTTATGTTATTAACATTACTTGTTGAATTGCAGGGCTTCAAACAAAGGGGATATTTGCATGTCCAAGATGTGCAGAAAAATTTCAAGGGCGGTATTCTAAAGATCTACATAAATTTATTTACGCAAACAACAGGGTTTTTCTACCACTAGATCATAGGTTTAGAAATCGCTTGAAGAATCAATTTGATGGAAAAGTTGAAAATAGAGGCCCTCCCATGATTATGGGTCCAGGTGATTGGCTTAAGAAGTATGAAGATGCTGAATTGAAAGCTTGGGAGGAATTTTTTGATTGGGGTGATTCAATTCAAGAACCAAAACAAGTTCTAGTCAATATGCCAGAAGGAATGAAAAGGAAATCCATATTTTATGAGCTCCCTTATTGGAAGGATCTATTAATATCTCACCTATTAGATCCTATGTACGTCTTCAAAAATGTCCTAGATTCTATATTTCGACATATATCAGGAAAAGAGAAGGACACCTTGTCTTCAAGGAGAGATATTGCTCTTTTGCATACCAAAATTGATAGAAAACATTTGTGGCCAAACAGGGAAAATGAAACATATGCAAAAGCTCCATGGATTTAAAAAAAAAAAAAACTAGACCAACTAAAAAATGTCATTCGTTCAATAAGGACACCTATTGGTTATGGGTCATCATTGGCTAAAGCTTTTACAGTTGATGGACATATCACAAGATTTAAAACACATGATTTTCATAATTTTATGAAGGTGTTATATATCATCATTTAACATTTACTGGTAACATTGATTAAGTACTAAATATATTTTGATATTTTATTGTGTGAGAAAAAATTACTAATGAACTTTTCATAAATGTATTTGATAGCATATCATTCCATTAGCAATTAGGGGGGATTCATGTCTTAAAGTTGACTTAAGGAATACCATAAGTCGATTGTCAACATTTACAAGGTAGTGGTTATATGAAATGTTCATGTGGGAGAGACATAGAGATATTATATTGCATTTTAATTTTTGACTAAAGGTTCATATTGATTTACTATTCTTATATTAGGTGGGTGACCTTCAAGGAGATCCATGAATTTGAAGTGCCAAAGTGGAAGAAGGAAATTGCAGAAATTGTATGTGTATTTGAGAAGGAGCTCCCTACAAGTTTCATGGATCTACAAGTCCATTTAATTATAAACCTATACAATGAAATTGAATTGGTGGGTGTCGTATCAACGAGGTGGATGTTTTTCTTTGAGAGGTATATGAAAAATCTTAAAAGATATGTCCGACAAAAGGCACATCTAGAGGGTTGCATGGCTGAAGGGTATGTATTGAATGAAGCATTTTTCTTCTTGTGTGAATTCCTTGGAAAGGATTTTGAAGATGGGCCATGCATTTGGGATGAAGAACGAGCATCAGATATTATTGATGGATAATAACCACAATCTAATGGTGTTGAAGTACAAATTAGTAAGTAAATTCACGATCAGTGTGGTTGTTTTTCTTGCAATCATTAATTTACTCTGTAATTTATTTGTCAAATTAATAGCATGACATTTGGAGTTTGAAATAAACATGTTGACATGTAATAGGTGTAGACGAAAGTTCTATACTCGATAAGTTCATTCTATACCACATGGACTTTATGAACAAATGGATTGATCTGTATGATAAAAAGAGAGAAGAAGTGTTAGAAGCAAGGAGACAGTTTAAGAGATCGAAGCCAAGGAATACTCCACTTCCCACTGATCTGCTTGGGGAATGGGGCAAAGATTGCACACTAGAATGGGTTAGTGAACAAATTCAAAATCAAATAGAAGATGCAGGTATAGATTCATACCTAACAGAAGATGAAATCAACATGTCTAGAGGATGTAAAAGAAAGGTACAGTTGGAATTTTACAAAATATTGTTTCCTTACAGTTTTGACACTATTAACTATTTTTATATTCGTCATTATATTTGTTCACTGAAATAAATGGTCTTTCACAGGCGAGGAAATATCCAACAATGTGGGCATATGGTCGAAATTATCGTGTAGAAAGTGTAGATGTAAAGAGACGATCCTTCGATTGTGGCATCATGGTTGACTTCAAGTAATCCAGTCAATCAAGCTCAAAAGATAAGAATATAATTGAAGGGAATCTACAATATGTTGGGAAGATACAAGAAAATATTGAGTTGGATTACTGCTCTTTTAAATGTAGATTATGTGAAGCATTTGAGAGGACACAAAGACATGACACCCATAGTGGATTGTTTTCTATAGATTCCTCATGCTTCCTGTCGGAGGATAGGGAGCCTTATGTTCTACCAATTCATTGTGAGCAGGTATTTCTTTAACTCAAAAAAGAAGCGGTAGTGATCATTTATCTATTAATTCATAGTTTATTGCAAATATATACATGTGTTTATTAATCAGTAAAATTGTTATAACATACATCTAATATATGTTTTTCGTTCATGTGTACGTATTTTTCTATGAACATATTTTGGACCCGAAATGGATGTTTGTCATACATTATGATCCAAGATTAAGGCATGTATTTGACGATGCATTAGTGGATATTGAGCAAAACAATGATGGCCAACAAAATGAGAGAGAGGGATTAGAGAACATTGAAGAATTTTGCATCCATGATGATGTTGAAGATGGTTATGTTCAAGCACAAGAAGATAACAATCCAAAGTTAGATGATGTTATGGAAGACAACAATATGGATGGTATAGAAAATGATGATCTAAATACATTTGGTAACAACATAGATGGTCTACAGTCAAATTTCAATAATGATGAAGATGATGTAGATCAAGATGAGGATGATGATAATATTAATTACTTGAAAGAAAATATGAATATTGACAATGATACATTGGATGACATTGTAGCAAACAATAATGTAAATAGCCAAGACTTCAAAATTTTCAGAATTATTTGCAATCCATGTTTAATAAAGGATGATTCTTATGGCCTAAAGTTTGAAATTCTTTAGTAATATTATTTGTGTCGATACAAATTACCTATTGCAATATCCTTAAATTGTTCAATCTTTGGTATGAATAGTTGGTAGAAAAAATTAGGATTACTTGGATGCTTCTTCCATTCATTTTGTATTAACATATGCTCGTGAAGACAAAAAAGTTAATAAAGTATTAATGCATGTAACTCACAATTATTTAAATAAGAAACGTTGTTAATTTTATTATTTTTAAATAGTTCCCATTTTTATGAACATGTAACAAGGCAAAATAAGCTCAAATTTTCAAATTAAATAGCAGCTCTACCAACATCCACAATAAATGCTTTATTGTATCAGTACATTCATTAGCATAAGCACAATATTGAGGCTCAAAAACTGATATTCATTCAAATATAAGAAGAAATAAGTATGGCAAACATAATAAAAATGCAGAATGATGACACAGTCATGGAGAATCTTTGATAATAAGATGTTCTCCATTATATTGCTTCAATTGATATTACAGTGCTCTTCTTTAATAATCCCAATGTTATCCCCTCAATTTATCATGGAAGTATGAAAGGAATTTTAATTCTTAAGTTGATGGAAACCAATTAAAAAAAATTCTCTAAAAGGACTTTTAATCCTTAATAGGAGCCAATTAAAGTAAAATATTTGAAAGGAATTTAATTCGCACCTAACCAAAAACCAATCAAAGCATCCACACAGTAACAAAAAATGTGCCCTGATAAATCTAGCAGACTTAAATAACTTGAAAAGATCACTTTAGAGACAAAAAAAGTAATAAATAAGCATGAAAAATTGACACAACAATTGAACAGTAAAAATGGATTACGAACTATAATCAATCATCTCCATTATAGTGCCTTTTAAATAATATGCATTGTAACAAATGGTTATGATGTTTGATGACAAATAGTTAATTTAAAATAAATGAAAACATAACACTTCAACACATGAATGCATTGATCCGTTAATCTTCGAGCAGGTGCCCATGACCATTTAAGATTTGTTCAAGGCTCCTACTCCATGATAATGCACCACCTATAGAGTGTATCTTCCTTATGATGTCAGCTGGTCTTTAAGCTCCAATGACTACCCCTATGTATTTGTTGCATCTCTGGTTTGGTTGATGAACAAGTTGATGGCAGAGAGATGACAAGTGTATTCCTCCTTAGCATAAGTTTCCACATTAGCAATTGCACCCTTCATATCATATTCCACATACATCATCTTTTCAAGTTGTTTATGTGTATTTTGTAACACCATCTATTTATCATTTATTTCTTGCAATGCAATATGTAGATACATGGCGATCTCATCCTTCCAATTATCTTTCTCCCTAGGATTGCCAAGACTATCATGGGCAGTAGGATGGAAATTGAATAGTCAAGGTCCTCTTGAAGCCTAATGTCGTACTTGTGTGATTCGACCAGCTTATTGTGTGTCTGCAATGTCTCACCTTTCATGGCTTTCTCATTTTTGAGCTCCTTTTTTTGTCAATCATCCATCTTTGCAATCTTTCATTCTCCACAAATGCTGAGTGTGTGTCTTTAAACAATTTCCAATATTCATCAACATGATCCATCAACATGTTGAATCTTTCTTTGATTATCTCAGACATGACATTAAATTTAGTGGTTTTTATTCCCGTTTCTAGCTCCTTGCATTCCTCTTGAGACTTCTAATGACAGTGTTTCTAGTAAGCTACATCTGCTAATGCATCTAATATTATTTTGTCACTCTCTAACCATGGGGAATGTAATTCTGATCTTGAAGAGGAAGATGTTTTATCTCTGTGACTAGCCACCTCCTTCCTTAATTTATCATTTTCTTTTACCAGTTTTTCAATATGTGCCTTACTGAATTTTGCAACATTTATGTTTAGCTCAGTTGTTTCAATGGGGTTAGTGTCCCCTACCCTGTGGACCAAAAGATGTCCAAATACTTGGTTTGGATTACTGATGAGAGGAGGCCTTTTATCTTGAGGATACAATGCCCAAATTAGCAAGGTGCCTTCATCTGGGTTGTACCCTGATCTTGAGTACATTTTATCACTTGCCTCTTCCATTAGATGCATTGTTTGGTCTACTCGTTTCCTAAAACTGTTGAACACTATTGCAAAGCTGATATCCCATCCTGGTAAGAGTAGTAACCCAACCTCTTGAAGTAATTATTTTCCCCTTTCGGAGGTGATAGATTTAAACACTTTGTCTATTTCTTTTCTCAACTCTTCCAAGGTAGTTGCCTCCTTCTCAGGAGTGATATCCTTCATTTTTTGTCTTAGCATTCTGCCTTTATGCTCATAAACAAATGATTTAGATTCATAAGTCTTGACAAAATCACTCTCAAAAATAAATTCTTGCGCGACCTTGATTCTCACGTCATCACAGAGTTCATCTGATGCTTCAAATTTGACAATGTTTCGTTCTAGAGGTGGCTCATATTCTCTAACTACAAGGAAGCTTATTTGTTCGACCTCATCATCCTCCTCGTCACTCTCTTCTTCATCTTCTTCACTCATGGTTGTATCTACAGAGAAGTTCATTTTTGGAGTGGGCTATGAGGGTATGTAATCAAGAGGCTCTATGTCCTCAACCTGCATTCCTAAATAAGTTGTCTGAGGTACTTCAAAGAAATCTGGGGGTATATATTTTATTAGCTCATCCACATGACTAATGAGTTGCTCAATTCTTTCCCAAGGATCATGTACTTCATTAAATGCCCCTGAATAGGATGGGACATTTCCTTTCTTCCAGGTCTCAACAAGCATAACTTTGTTATATGCAGTCATCATGTCTTTTGTTGAGGCCTCATCATAATTTCATATTACATCATCTATAGAGAATTGGTGTTCATACCCTGATATTCCTTGTGACAGTTTTTCCTTGTGAATAAAACCCTCTGTATCAAAATTCTTTCTTTCATTACCCAACGATAAATTTTATTTTTCCAATTTTGTATCAATTTCTTCATACCCTTCACTGGTGACTACTGTAAAATCTCCAAAGCACAAAGTGTTAGGCATGAAATACTACTTATTATATCTCTTAAGATATTTTGCATCAGATTTAGCCAATTGTCTCACAATTTCTAAATAGGCTATTCTGTCTGGAACTATTTTTGGCAATAGATTTGGGGGTCCTTCAAACCCATAGACTCCAATCACAGTGCACTTAGGAAATACATACCAATCCCCCCAGTTTTGATTTACCTTTTTCCTGGGGTCCTTTTCCTTTGGTCTCAAGAATCTATGTATTTCAGGGGACAGGTTATAATTGCATGTATGTCCTAACAATTTCAACAATGGCTTGACAAAATATTCCTCAAAGTACAGATAGTATGATCTACCATATCTACTATCCCATATGGAAGTTCACATTTATACAGGTTTATAATTCCCACTTTCATCTACATCTCTTATCCTTAATTCTTCTCCCTAGAACCTTCTAACATGTCCTTCATGTAGAAGCAAATACATAAACAAAGAGTAATGTTTGAAATCATGAATCCTATCACTGTTGGTTTTGATCCTTGTCAACCCCTGGTTCAGAGCATTGGCTAAATAACTAACATAGTCAAATGGTCTAGCATCTTTGCTTTGTATGTCTGCAGCCAGGACCATTGGGGCAATTGACATGAGGGGTGGGACCTCTACGTCCAACTGAATAATATGTATATTGATAATATTCTTCAAATAAATCCTCATGAAATGGAGGGTATCATTACTAGAAAACCTTCTGAGCTAGTTACCTTCATCCTTGGGCCTGTGTAGTGGTAGCTTCCATCTTTTATAGCTCGTGTCCATGTGACAGTACTCTGTTAGAAGGTCTTTGATTGTAAATGGTAAATTCAAAGAGCATTCCAATTGAAAGACATTAGAAATGAGATCTTTGGTGATAATGAGAATGTCAGACCCATCATGTGATTGAATAGCTCTTCTTTTAGGGTCATATTTGTTGGCTAGAGCTTTAACCAGCTCTGTATTAAAAAACATATTTGGTACCACTAATCTTCCTAGGTTCAATCTCCACGGGTTGTAGACTGGTTGAAACCTATACTATTTCCTATAATGGTATATGAATAGGTCATATCCCCGTCGTGGTGTCCACACGTCTCCTAAACCTTTGTGCTTGTCCCAAAACTTATCCATGGAAGGATTTGTTAGTGCACTCCTTTTAGGTCTCGACCTTGACCCTTGGCATTGGTCAGTTAAGTCCTGGTTTAGAAGTCTTTGCTCTTTTTTTTGTTTCTTAATTTTCGGCATTTCTGCGCTTTCAATATTTAACTTCCAGGTTTAGAAGTCTTTCTCTTTTTTTTTGTTTCTTAATTTTTAGAATTTCTAAGCTTTCTTCCATTGTTCAATTTTCTTACAAGTCTTTATAGAAGAAACTTCTTCATCAGTTTTTGTATACTTACTTGAATTCGCTTTCATTGGTTTTGAGCTGTATAGTAATGGCGAATTCCCAACCTCCTTTACTTTGCTCCCACGTCCAGCAAATCCTTTTCAAGTCTTTATGAAAATATGTGATCAAATTGAGGTATAATTCACTTAGCTCTAGCTCATAAATGCTCCACTCGCTATTAATCTTGTCATCGTGCAGATCATTTATTTCGAAAATCTCAACGATATAAATGAGACATCACATCATTTGAAAACAATCATCATCGTTGCATTGACAAGACCATGATTCCATTTTCACTGATAACCACCTTATTCATCGATGAACTCCTTCCTTTTGGGGTATTGGCAGGATGCCAAATAATGTCTCCTTGATGTGCCCTAGTTCCTCTGATATCTTTCCTTAGCATGTACTTGACAGTTCGTGGTCTTATCGGGTCATCGAGGACACTCTTGTTAGCCTTCCACCGATAAGTGTCACTTCCTCTTATGCCTTCAGCCTTTTATCATTGCATCAAGGAAACCAGACTTTATGTTGGCCCGATAGCCTTCTATTCCCTCGATATACTTTCACCACATGTTGAACTTCATTACTGTATAAAGTATCACTCCATCGGTGGGATGTTATGTTCCCTTCCGTCGATATGTTATAGTGTTTTCGATATTATTTATTTAATATGTTCTAATCCCTAGCATATGCACATAGGACCAATCAATCATGAATTCAACCAAAAAAGAGGGTTCTACACTTAGCACTACACTCGACATTAAAGTACACTCCAAATTAGGTGGCTAATTAGGCGCTATTATCAACGCTAGTGTCCTGGGAGCTTAACTCGATGAAAATTCGGTGCTACGATTGGCACTAGTCTCGATGCTAAATTTGGCGGTGAACTTGGCATTGAACCTGATGTAAAAGTTGGCGCTACTTATCACTGAATTTAGCTCCTGCTTGTTCTCGTCGGTGCAATAAACACCAAAAATAGCGTCGACCTGACAAATAGTGCTGACTTTTTCAAAAAATTGGAGAAAATACATTGAAATAGTGGGTGGAAGCAAAAAAGTGAGCTAATCACAGGGATTTGTTGTAGTCTTTGTCCTGCATCATCACTCATGAAGAGCGAGGTATTTAGCTTGACAATATTTCAATACCCTCTTCATATCACATTTATATTAATAATTGATTTTTAAAGAGCTTATATACATATCAACCTATTTGAATTAGGGCATCATGCATCCATGACTGAATCAAAACTTAAATCAAACATTGCACATTTCATCATAACATCATTGTTTTTTAGAACTTATAACATTTCATTGCAAAAATTATGGAAATTAAAAGAATTCTTTTGAAAACTAGGGTGGGATGTAACATCTAAACCCCCCTCAAGAATCGTCATCGCCGATGATGAGTAGTTTTAAAATATAAACATAAAGTAAAGTTTTTAAAGAACATTTTCACAGTCTCTTATGAGATGTGGAAATCTTTGTTTAATGTCATGGTAGTCTTCCCAAGTAGCATTGTCTTTAGTGTATTGGTCCCACTGGACCTTGCATTGGAACACATCCTTGTTACGTAGGTGGATCCTACGTGTTTTGAACACCCTGAGTGGCTCAATCGTGACCACTCTTAGATCCTAAACCTGTAGTGCATTCCAATCAATCATGTGATTATAACCAAGTACATATTTTTTTAGATATGACACATGAAATGCATTATGCATCCTAGCAAGTGCTGGTTGTAGAGAAATTCAACAGGTGAGTGGGTTGATGTCCTCAAGAACCTCAAATGGTCCAAGATAACGAGGAGCTAGCTTGGATGACTTCCCAAATGTAATTGCACTTTTCTGTGGCCTTACCCTCAACAAAACCTTTTCCCCTACTGTGAAATTTTTGGGTACTCATTTGGCATCAATGTAACTTTTATGCCTATCATTGGCTTCTACCAGTCTTTTTTTTATCATCCTGATTTGTTCCTCCATTTATGAAATCATTTATGGACCAAGGCTCATCCTATCTTTTAGCTTGTCCTAGCTTATAGGAGTTCGACACTTCCTTCCATATAATGCTTCAAATGGCTCCATCTTGATCATTGAATGACATGAGTTGTTATAGGAAAGTTCCACAAGCAGAAGGTAATCCTCCCACTTGCACTGTTGATCCATACAATATACTCTCGAAAGGTCTTCCAAAACCTTATTCACCCTTCTTGTATGACCATCTGTCTCGGGGTGGTATGCAAAACTTATGTTTAATTAGGTCCCAAGGGAGGTAAAAGATTTTTTCAAAATCGAGAGGTCATCCTTGCATCCCTATCCAAGATAATCTTCTCAAGTTCACCATGCACTCTAAAAAACTCTTGAACAAAATTATGGGCTATGATAGGTGCTCCATTCGTCAAGTTTTTTGGAATAAAGTGTGCCACCTTAGTGAGTTTTCCAACCATGACTAAGATTGTATTGTGCCTATTTCTAGACATAGGAAGTCCTTGCACAAAATTCATACTGATTACTTGTCATTTCCATTCAAGAATTTCATGTGGGTAAAGCAGTCCTGTTGGGTGTTGATGTTCAACTTTCACCCTTTGGAATTCCAGGCATTTTGCCACATATTTAGGGGCATACATTTTTATTCCCTTCAAAAAGTATAAAGGCTTGATTTCAGCCAAAAGCTTTGTCACCTCAGGGTGTCCCGAATATGGTGCAACATGAGTTCCTCTTAAAACTGTGTTCCTTAACTCGAACAAGTCAGGAACGTGCATTCTTCCCATATATCGAAGCAGTCCATTTGATTCAAACTGAAACCCATCAAATCTAGAGTCTTGAGGGTTATCCAATAGGGCTTGCTTGACTTGCTTTTAGTATTCATCCCCACTAGACTGTTGTAGTACTTGACTATGGAAACTAGTTTGTACTGACAACTGGAGGAAACATGCCTCCTATTGAGAGCATCTGCTACTCGGTTCTCTTTCCCTTTAATATAACTGATTTCAAATTCATAATCAGATATTTACTCAAGCCGTCTTCTTTGACAAGCATTCATATTAGGTTGAGTGAACAAATAACACAAACTGTGGTGATCTGACCTTAATTCAAAGGGTTTACCCAATAAATAATGCTGCCACATCTATAGCGCATGCACTATTGCTCTAACTCTAGGTCATTAGGTGCATAATTTTTCTTGTAGTTCTTTATTTTCCTGGACTCATAGGCTATCACTTTCTCATCTTGCATGAGTATACCTCCTAATCCTTCACTTGAAGCATCAGTGGTAACTTCAAATTGTCCCTCAGGATCAAGAAATTTTAGAATTGGTGTCAGTCAACTTCTCTTTCAGTATATTGAAAGCCTGCTAACATTTTTTGTCCATTAAAATCTCCTCCCCTTTCTCTGAAGTGAGGTAATAGGACATGCAGTTTTGGAAAAATTGGCTACAAACCTCCTGTAATACCTTGCCAAACCCATAAAAATGTGAACTTCATGCACGTTTTTTGGTTCTAGCCATTCTGAGACTACCTTTATTTTTTCCAGATCTACCGCAATCCCTTCTATAGAGATGATGTGCCCAAGGTATTGTACTTCCTTCTGAAAAAATGAGCACTTGGATAGCTTTCCATATAACTTATTCTCTCTCAAACGTTGCAATACAAATTGTAAGTGCAAGAGATGTTCTTCCTCGTTTTTCGAGTATATCAAAATATCATCAAGAAAAATGAGCACAAATTTGTCAAGGCAATCTCAACACACTATTCATTAGATTCATGAAAGCTACCGGTGCATTCGTCAAACTAAAGGGTAACATTGTAAACTCATAGTGCATGTAACTTGTTTTGAAAGCAGTTTTATGAATATCTTCATCCTGTAATCTTAACTGATGGTATCCTGATCGCAAGTCAATCTTGGAGAATATCATCACCCCTCACATTTGATAAAAAATATCATCTATGTGTGGTAAGGGATATTTTTTTATTGTGGCCTTTTTGAGCATTCAATAATCTATGCACAACCTTAGAGTGCCATCCTTCTTCTTGACAAAAAATATCGGTGCCCCCCAAGGTGAAACATTAGGTTGTATCAGACCCTTATGCAAAAGTTCCTGCAAATGTGCTTTTAGTTCCATTAAAACTCAATAGTAGTCATCTGGTACAGAGCTTTGGAGATAGGCTCTAATTTATGTATGAGATCAATGGAAAAATCAAATGCCCTTTTGGGGGGTAGACAGAGCAATTCATCAGGAAAAACATCTACAAAATCCTGAAGGTAAGGATACTTGTCCCATTCTAAACCCTTCTCTGAAACTTCCCCATTCTCTTCTACTGGTGTTTTTTGGGCTTCATAAAACATTAGGTCATCAAAGGAGATAGCATCCTGGTTTTCCATCGGCTCTTCTAATTCTTCCATTTTGATTGCGAAAAATTGGCAACCCCTTCGTTTGGCTCTCTTGAGTTGCATTGCGAAAATCTACCTTAACTTGATCGTTCTTGCAGTTCCTTGGATGAGGACTTTTTTTCCCTAGGTCATATAAGCATTTGATTGTTTTATTGAAAAAATCCACCTTTGCTCTATGTCTCCACAGCTAGTTGATCCCTAATATGACATCATAGGATCCTAGGGGAGCCACGTAGAGGTTAACTTCTATAAAAAAACTTGGCAAGTCTACCCTAGCCGTGAATAGACATTGCTCTACCCAAGCCCTTGGTTGATTTTCATATTCAATTGACCAAGATTTTTACACAAATCCAACCCTTCTAGAAATTGTACTTAAGACTTTAGGTGATACAAAGCATTCTGCTACTCCAATATCAATTAAAACTGAAATAGGTGTGCTAAACAATGTACCTGAGGTCTCAATGGGGGTTATCTGGTACTCCGCTTGTCTATAATCCAATGCATGGATCCGTTGTTGAAAAGTGGCTTGCTAAGGTGATAGAGGATCTCCACGAGGTGGAGGACCTAATATTTTGGTGGGGGCATTGATTGGTATAATGGTACCCACCACAAGTAAAGTAGGTCCCAAGTGATCCTCACTTCTCAATAGGTTTTTCAGAAGCTTCTTGATTCCTCTTACTATTGTTGTTTTGATTGCCTCCATTCCTCTTGCCCTTATGGCTTTCACCCCTATTCTCACAGTGACCCTTGTCCCCTTTTCACTGAAAATCTTATTTCTCTCCCTTCTTGTTGAAGGGTTGGGAAGACTAAGTCCAATTGTACTTTTTTTAGTTTTTCTCTCTATAAGATGCCGGGGATTTAAGTCTTTGCTCCTACTTAACTGCTTTTTCATAAACTTGATCCATTGTGGTGGGACCATGAATATCTACCTCGCCACCAATTTGGGAATTTAACCCCATGATGAACTTCTTGATATGAAACCTCTCGTCTGCTTGATATTGGGGTACATATTTAAGGAAACGAGTAAATTTTTCCCAGTATTGATTAACTATTAGGTCCCCTTGTTTCAGGCTCTGGAAATCCATCATTTTATGGTTACAATACAATTGGGGCAACCACCTCTATCTAAAAATGGCAACAAATTCACCCCATGTTAATCTTTTTGCATTTATGCGCAATTCCATTTTCATGTTCATCCACCAAGTGGACACTCCCCCAACTAATTGAAAAGCTTCCCATACTACTTTTGTAACTTCAGAGTAATTTCAAATCTCAAAATATTTCTCCATCTCAACTAACCAAGCTTTAACAACATCGCCAGAGTCTAACCCATCAAAATTTGGTGGAGTTAGCTTCTTCATATCTCTAGATAACTCTTAAGCCAACTGCTCTTTATCCATTTCTTGTGATTTGGACCCCGAGTATGAGTCATCTTGATCACTCTGATTTGTATCCACATGGTGACTTCCCGAGTCACCCTCAAAATTAGACTCGTTACCAACCCTTTCTCTCTCTAGGTGGTCAACTCCGACCCTTGTTTCCTGTAAAAGGGCCAAAATATGATCCAACTTTGCTTCCACATTTCTAGCAGTTTGACCTACTTCATGGTTGTGCTCATGGTTGCCCCAAGTACACATCATGTTGTTATTAACTCTTACCTGAAGTTTTCCATTTAATATTTTTAATTAGTCTAAAGAGAAATTGATTCCTTTTTAACACATATTTACTACCTAGCATTCCACATACATTTTAAGGAAAGGAAACATTCAACATTAGATTATGAATTCATTCCATTGCCAATAAATTATTGCACTTTATTCATCATCAAGTTTTAAAACAAGGATTTTTCTTTCATTTAGGAGCGGAGGGTGTGTATCCTTCTGACTCATTGAATATGTACATTAATTTCAATTGGACAATGCACACATAGGTGCACATCCTCTCTTTTTTCTTTCTTGGGTGGATCGTTGGTACTACTCTCACTTGATGCAAGACTAGAAGGAGTTGGTTTGTCAGGTAAAAATCTCGAAGTGGATGCTTGTTGGGCTAAATGTTCCACAATGCTCGCACGAGCTTGAGTAGCTTGCTTCAATTCTACCCATAGTGTGAGTGAAGGTTTCCTCCTCTCCCAACCGGGCTTCACCTTCAATGTTTGATCCTTAGATGGTTTTTGATAAAGTTTCCCCTGCCTTTTTGGCTTGTAAGTAATGCTTGTTACTGAGAATTGATTTCTTGGCAATTTGATTAGTGTGAACCATCTCTAGCACAAGGTTTCAAATGTCAGTAATACAATTCATGCACAATACTTATGCAATGAGCTCCTAGGCTTGAGTGTTTAACATGGACGCTCTAATACCATGTGTAACAACCAATCTCCTTCTAACACAAATTAACCAAGAGGTTTCACCCAAAGGTTAAAATAGGAACAAGAGAAGCAAATGATTTTTTTTTGAAACAAGTAATTAGAAACCTTCATGCTACTACATTTTATTTGTATAATCATATAAAGAAAGAAAGTTACATCATTATTTTCTAATTGATAACATCAATATCAAAATAGGATACAAATATTTTCAATAGTTAATTGTTCTAAATAAAGAACTGTGAGAGAATAGGATCAGAGAACCTCATCTGATTCTTATTGTCATCCAAGACTCGACATGCCACTAAAGAGAAGGAAAGCATCATCTGGTTGTTGTACCTCCAACCTCGAACTCAAGCGGTCCCCCCCACACTTCTTGATTGGAAGTGACCTTACCCTTCAACGAAAGGTTGTGTTGGGAACCCTCTCAGTTTCCATTTGATCTCTAGTGTGTACCCCCACCTAACTAACTCTACCACACTACTAAGGATGCCCTCCTACTAAGTATGACATCTTTGGTTAATTAAGTGTCTGGAGTACAACGAACTGACAAGTGCACGTGGTGGCAACAACACTCACTATGGACACAGTTTTTGTACAATTGTACAACTGCTACAAGAGCATAGTCAAGGTTCACCACCCTACTCAACTTGGAGAAAACTACTGACCTAGGGCTTACTAGACTACCTGTCCTACCCCAACAAACATGCTCTAAATACAATGCAAATAGAGAGGAGGATGCAATCAACCTCCTTGTGATGTCAAATTTAATTCTTCTTAGAACTTCCGCATTATGGGGTATATCCCACAGGTTCATGGCTTAAGTCACAAGTTCAAACTACCCTCATTCTCTTAGGGTTTTCTTCATGTTAGCTCAATGTAAATGGTTGAGGCAAGTTAAGATAAAAATCTTTCTTATGTAACTTAGTTAAAGGTCCCTCGATACCCACGAGGTTATTTCTATATTCCTAATAAAGTAAAGAATGAAGTAGTAATTTTTTTTTTATGGTATTTATATATATTTCCGACTTTCAAGCACTTCGAGAATGCATTGGGTTAACATATTCAACCCAAGAACAACTTAAAACTGTTCAGAAAGTAAGTTACTTCTATAATTGCTCTAATCAAGCTGCAATGCCAATCTTTCATTGTTATTTAGCAAAATAAAAAGTAAGGAAAATAAGAACAACATGGTTATACAAGTTCATCATTTTGTTCAGTTTATCCTATTGCAAATAATAGTTCCTCACACTTTTCTCCTGTGCCATTTCCATTTACCCAACCAGGCAAGAAACTAAACATTAGACTTTTTCATAAAAAGACGGGTTCTATACATTGAATTACCCAAGAAGTAAAGGTTTACTGGTTTGGCTCGAGGAAAGTCCAAAAAGCATATAAGAGATAAGGAACTTTTAAATCAGTTCGTATTGGATAGCAAGCATTACAATTACTAGTCTCTTAGTATATATAAATTGATAAGGATAAGAATGGCAGAGTTACTCATTGCAAATGAAATTGTTCAAGATTTTGGTTTTCTTTTTCTCGTTCTTTAAGAATCCAAAATAGGTTTCAACTAATCTTTATATACTTAAACAATAACATATATACCATAGCAGTTCTTTACGTTAGCTAAGCACACAGGCTCTCAACTCATAAGGATATAACCAAATCTTGAAACAAAAATGAAGACTCCATTGCCAATTACTTGCGAGAGTTGTTGACTGAAAGTATTCCTTGAGAGAAGCCCAAATACGTGACAACTTCAATGAAGCTCTTAGCAATGTCCAACCTTTCCTTTCAGAGAAGATACCTCAGAATCTTGATATCTTTAAAGAAAAAATCTAGATTTGTTTAAATTTATTTCATTCCATTATTTAGCATTTATTATTAATTGTTTAATCTAACCACATGTAACTAGAATTTGCAGCGTATCAACACATACTCTCTAACATATTATCATACATATAGTTTTCCTATTAGCGTAATCCTTGAGCCTCCTTTAGACGAAAGTGCTAGTCTATATACCTCTCTCTATATAGAATTGTCTCCCCCTCTATCTCTCTTTCTTTTTCCTAATCTCTTCAAAGATCAATTAAACTATCAGATTTTTAATACATTAATTTAATTTGTTCTACATAAAAATATATTAATTATTATTTATTAATAATTTCATATTTATATTATATAATTTTTATTATAAAATATGATATAAATAATAATAATAATATAATATATATACTATACTATTATATTTAATTTAATATGTATCATATATTTATATAGTACATTTATCATATTTTATATTATATTTATATATTAATTTTTTTATTATATAAAATATAATAATAATAATAATTAATTATAATAAATTTATATATGTGTTTAATAGTTTTATTAAAGAATATAATATATTATTTTTTTAATTATATAAAACCTAAATTTGCTGATCTTGGCCGTAATTTTAATTTTAATATTAATATACTGTAAAACCCTCGTCGAAACCTTATTTTCAGGCTGTTTTAGCTCGCCAAATTGGAGAAGTGAATGGTCAATACCAGTAGGCAGAGTTTGGAGGAGCGGAAACCAATAGCGGCGAAAAACAGCCAAAAAAATGACGAAAAATTATGAACAGCTAAGATTCGTTTAATCGTCTTGCATTGATACAGACGCAAGATACCCGTCGATACGCTTTAACAGGTCGCCTCGATCATAGAGGGAACGCCTAAATTTCCTTACTTATAAGGAACCCTAACCCTAGAATTTTCAGTAAAGGAGGAAATCGAGCCCTCTAAACCGCAGTCATTCACTTGCGGCAGCTGCACCTGAAGTTGCGAGTGTGTGATTAATGTGGTGATTTTGTTTCAGCAGTATGATTGATGAATTTATTTGGAAAGCCATTGTTTCTCAGAATGGGTGAAATTGGAAAGAGAACACCCTGGTAGGTACAAATATTGTTATATAAATTACGGATCAATGATTATTTATTATTTTGGATAGTTGCATTGTTACAAGGATTGCAAATTTATATTTTTATTTATTTTGTTTTATTGAATAATTACTTTTTTGAAAAATGTGTCTAGTTTTGGTTTAATGGCATCTAAGTTTATTTGTTTTAAAAATGTTTCTGGCTGATAGGCTTTTGTCCTCACAATAGAGTTTTCTTAAATAAAGACCGAATCATGTTGACAGGATGAATGAATGATTTTAATTACGTCCACGAGACCAGTCAGTCTATGGGACCCAAGAGATGAAACCGGGAAACCGCCGCGCCAAACTACCTATTGTTATTTTCAATCTTTTTGCTGATTTTGTTTCTTCTGCTGTGTAATTGGGACAAGTAACTTGCCGTCTTAACAATCTTCTCCTCTTCAAACAAAGCCGCTAAAGATTTGACTTTTAACAAATCTGAGTAATAATACCGGATGTCCTCGTAGGCTTTGCACTCCATAACGTAGTGCCACTCTGTCTCCACCAAACCCGAAGAGCAGAAACAACAAATCCTATCTGACCACCCCTCTTTGGGTATTTTCCATCTTCCCGTTTCGCATCTCAAACGGTGTGAGCTAGTTCTCAACTGGGCTATTAGCATTTTAGCCTTCCATTTTATATCTGCCCCTATGTAGAATTTTTGCTCATGATCATGAGTAGGATTAAAATGTAAAGCATAGTGTTCACTTTTCCGGCCAAGCTGTTTTAGCCACATGGTGTTTTTGACTTTCTCTTTTACATACCTTTTCATCTTGACTTTTGTGCTTGGACAATCTTGCAAGTTAATCCCTCATTTCCCCATCCACTTGACATTTTGTTTCATCCATGTGTTCTTCCTTCTAGTTAATTCTTCTTCCACCACAATTTTAGGCCAACGGTGTTCCTCCATATTCTCTATTCTTTGCAAATAGCCTAATAAACGGATTAACGCTGCCATTTCCATTGGGAAGGCCCCAGCTTCAGCTAAAGCAATCTCATAAGGGATCGTACTTTTTATTTTGAAATTGCTTGTGATTAAATGTTTTTGAATTCTTTCTATTTGTTTCCATTTTATAGCTGACGTGTTGCTGCCCCAGACTTCACAGCCATATAAAACCACCGGTGTAACAAGCAGCCCAAAAAGCTTCTTTTTTGTTTTCCAATCCCATAACTCAGCCGACCTACATCTATTTTGGAGTAGGAAAAGAGCTTTCCAGCCCCCTTGAATTCTTTTCGTCCTACAAACCTCCCAATTGAGATTGTTGTAGAAATTGAGCCCCAAATACTTGTATTCATTCACCACCTGTAAATTGTTTCCCTCAAACTCAAAATTTATTTGTTTCCTAGCTCTTTTCAATGTGAATATCATGACCTTCGTCTTGCTGATGTTGACTTGCATCCCCACATCTTGACAGAAAAGTTCTAAAGCTTTTAGATGCTCTTGAAGACTGTTTTCAGAATTAGCCATTAAAGTAAGATCATCCGCATATAACTAGAATATCAAGAGGAGCGAGCCTCTTGTTGATTTGGTATATAAAGACCTTTACTGGACATTTGTTTTTTTAAGTAATTCAAACCGCAGGACAAGTAAAATCTTTTGAATTTTCAGTATGTAGAATGACTTGTGAGAGCAGGAAAAGCACACCACTAGTTAAATATTCCCAAATCTTTGGGTCTCCAAAACTCTAATTACGCTGAAGGCGTGTCACTCTGTGGAAACTCTTCGAGACACTCAGCAAGGTTGTACATTTATTGGCAACCGTCGATCTTTCTGAATTGCACATTTCATGCTTGCCGCTCATCTAAGTTTTCCATGACGGTTCGATGGTGCATTTCATGTACCCTAAAACTATCTGCGTTAAAATAACAGCTGCTGTATACATTTTTATTGTTTTCTTTGCAAGCTCTACACACCACTTTTTATCGCCCGAATCTTCAGGCAAGTCACTTGCCCCGGTTTCATTTTGTTTCAGTTTTAATCACTTCCCCGGTTTCATTTTCTTTCAGCTTCCTCTTCAGGATTCCTCATTACCTTTTTTCTATTATCAAAATAATGCATGCGTAGGTAATTTGTTGGTGCGGCCTTTCTGTTTGTCCTCAACAGCAACAAAGATTTTCGCACAATCTTCAGGTATTGCTTCCCTCGCCGTTAACCGTTTCCGCACCTCCAAACTCTTCCTCACCGGTATGTTTTTCCTCGTATTTTACTGCTTCCCCCGCTTTGAACGTTTTCCGCCCCTCCAAACTCTTCCTCGCTGGTTTCATATACTCTATCCCGACATGGGTAACAGGGGCTTCAAGCACCTGAGGAATTTGAGTTAATACTCCTAGAAAAAGAACCCAAACTGGCGAAGGAGAGAAAGTATTACCAGGGAAGATCAGTTCACAAGGATTTTCTTAGAAGACAAACACCTTAAGACAACTCTGACTAGACAGCAACAAATTTAAGACAAAAATCAACCCAAAGGCACCCTTCATTAAGATAAGGCTTAATATTTTGTAGGGCTTATTTATGTCAATCAGTATAGAAGAGTAATAAATCACAAATAACTCCACAATTAGGGATTGTCAGGAGAAAGAGAAACAATGCTTTAGTGTTGCGAAGGCCTCTGCTGAAACCCTTTTCTTTTCTGATCATAAGAAGCCCTCTTGCCTCTGTTTGAGAGTACGCTCCATGCCTCAGACAAAAGCTTGAAAGCACCTTATGCTCCAACAAACTTATTCTTATCCGGATGGAGCAGCAGAGCCAATTTTCTGTTCTGCTTTCTCACAGTGGATTCATCAGCAAAGCACCAGTTCCTCTTCCAAAATTGATCCCTGCTCTCATTAAAACCTAAATGTGCAATTTCAATAATTATCTTGAATTGAAGTTGTTGGGTCTTGAAACTGCCGCTCCACAATCCTAGAACTCTTCTCGTCTTCAAGGCTTGGGATTTGTTGACAATAAGGTAAAAGTGGGGTTTCATCAATAGATTGAGGAGGGTTTAATGAGAGTGGGTAGTCTATTGCCGAAGACAACAATAATAATGTGAATGTTAACAAAAGGAATCTTAAAAAAATTAGAATATATAAGAATAAACTGCTGTTTAGAAATACAGACTAATAAGATAACAGCATGGCAACTGTTTACAAAAACAGCTTATAACAATCATAAGTAAATCAAAACAATAAACACACAATCTTATAAAAGATAATGATAACATGAAACTGCAGTGACAAGGTGGAGCACTGACCATAAAAGTGGCAAACATCACCTGTAAACACCCCACATTTTGGAGTTCATTCTACATCCTCCTATAATAATGTTACATAAACAGAAAAATGTAATAATGTATGAGTTTTGAATTCAAATAAAAAATTAGTCTTCTATTCTTGCTAAAAATGCTATATCATCAAAGCAATCATTTCCGTGACAAAATTGACCCAAATTAAGAAATTTGACATATGGAAAATAAGATTCAAATCCAATGTATCACAACAAATCTTATTCTGAACTCTAATTTGTACAGAATTATAATATGCCTTGATCTTAAACACAAAAAGAGGCTTCCAAAGTTCAGATAATTGGAGCATGAAAACATAGTAGTAAACTTTGGAACATGTAGGTCATAATAAGCCCCTAAATTTACTCTGGAATATTGAAATCATATACCTTTAAGAGTGGATGATATGGTTTTCAGCAACAACATATCAACTAATTTGAGGTATGGAAAATAAGATTCAAACCCAATGTACAACTCGACTCTAATTCTTGTTGCTTTTAGTAATGCTGCAAATGTCAGAAAGGATGGACACCAAATGTGTGAGTGGAAAACAGTTCCATAGGCATACAAGTAAAACATACAAGTTTGCACATATATGTACACACAGATAATACAAACATACATATTTAAATCTTTACAGACACAAACATGATATACGAAAAGAAAATGAATATATAAACTAAAATATAAAAAGTAAAACCAAAGAACATATATAGATTAATATGTTTAAAGTCATGCTTTATACTCTTAGATGTATAAAATCCATTGTTGTTGTTTGTGATGAGTAACTTTTTTTATTTAGTATTTTTTGGGTTACATGATTTGCTATAATTGTCTTGAATACTATCCAAGATTTTGTAGCTGAATTTTGCATGGAAATAGATTTAAAGCTTGCATTTTGAACTAAAAATTCCATTTCACTATTTCATGCAATAGTACTCCACTAAGGTATTTTCACCTTTACTGTTGGAAGACTATTGTAAAGTGAATGGTTGATAGAAGAGGGGAAGTGGAACCTTTGTCACCTCCACACAGACGACGTCTCTGGCTGCCAGTTTCTGTTTTGTCCAGCCCTCTGATGACATTCTCTTCATCACACTCATCATCCATGCAGATAATGGCAAAGCCTGTGAAAATACAAAATACTCAAAAAAGAAATAAAAATGAGAAATTGTACAGTAGATAAATGTATATAAGGTACTTATAGTAATGACATCTTTTCACAAGGTGGAGGGACTATACTTAGATTGACTTTTTAATGCGACCTTATATGAGATTTCTAGAGTGGCTGAAAGTAAACAGCAGGTTCAATTTTTCGTTATTTGGGACATTCAAAGCCTAAATGAAAGGTAAAAGCTGCTTAAGGTCTATCAACCAGAGTAGTTACCAGTGTGCATCAAGCAACAAGACATGCTCAACTCATACGAGAAATTCAATACAAAAGTGCCCAAGGATCTTGCCTATCGAAGAGTCAAAAACTCGTCAAAATTCAAAAAATCCAAAACATTGAACCAGAAAAAAAGGCCCTCTGAGTGAGACAATGTTTGAATTCACACCTCCTTTTGAAAGATACCAAAGAAAGTGCCTCACTGAACCCAAAGAAAAGCTCTGGAAATGCGGACAAGATACTAAATAGGACAAAGGACCTACAATCAATAAATGAGGCATTATCAGTTCCATCTAGGCTTTACCCAATTCATTGATTCAAATGCTCTGCTTATTAGAACACACTGGACCAATAACATCCTAATAAGCCAATAGTATGCCTTAAAGAAGCAATCTAGCATGCAATAGACCAATGCCCGTTTGGACTCTGACCAATTAGGCGATATAGTTCAAATCAAGTCACATGAAAATGAGGGATGAGCTTAATAGAAAGATGAGGCATGAAATAAAGAAAACGAAATGGAAAGCTCAGAGGGAATCCGCTGGATCTTGAAATAAACAGGCCCCACAACGGTCTTGACGGTCTGCTCCACCGTCTCCACACCCACCTTCAACGGATCCAAATTTTCCTATATCTGTTTGCTTTAGCTCCAAAGAATGCAAAACCTTCTTCCCATAAAAATTTAATATTGATATTAATAATAATGCTAATATTCTATTAATAATAATATATATTAAGGATTATGTTTTGTACTAAGTATAATATTTAAATTTTTTTTAATAATGTTATAGTTGGGACAATTTAATAGTAAAATTAATATAATAGTCATATTAAAATATTAATATAATATTACAAATACTATAATCATTTTAATATTAAGAATATCTTATTACTATTAATAATAATTTCTTGATACAAATATAGCAATATAATAGTAATTAATAATAGTTTGGTGTAGGAAAGTACCTAATAGTTAAGTGTTGTCATATAATAGTACATGGATTTTAAACCGCCTATGCCATACACTAGATTCTTTTGTTCAACTTTCAACAGTAAAGTAGTCAATTTAACATCAGCTGCAATTCATAGAATAAATATTGTAATAGATTTGTCAACATTGTTCTTTTTGTAAGTTTTTATAGTAGGCACATTAACTTTTTATTTGCTTCTGTAGCATGTCCTAAATTTAGATGCTAGGCGCATTTACTTTTCACATAATAAGGAAGTAGCTTTATTTCTCATTCATAATTTTCTACTTAAATAATGTTTTACCTTACTCATCCCAGGAAATGGCTAATACACCTCCCTATGTCCTTGAGGTTGTCCAACACATAGTGGCAGAGTCATGTGCATCTGTTAATAGTCCAGACAATGTTGGAATTGATGTCGCACACCTTGCTGCTACCATATCAAACAATTGCCAAAACATTGTCCTTAAATTCAAGGATGTTTGCCACAAATCGCCCTTAGTTCAAGATGTGGACATTGAACAACTGCAGGAAACACTTTCCTCGTTTCAAAAGAGTTGCACAAAATTGGAGGGGCTTTGCACTTTCCCGAGGGAAATATTTTATGACCGCCAATACCAACAAGATGGAATGACCGCTTTGGTACATGCATATGAGGCATACCTCCACAATATGTGATCGTTTAGTTTAACTTGCTGCTATGTAACCTTTGTATAAATCTGTATGTGATCGTACGTGCATATGAGGCGTACCTCCACAATATGTGATCCTTTAGTTTAACTTGATGCTAAGTAACCTTTGTATCAATTCGTAATTTTTTGCTATTGGTCCAATTAAAACGATTATCCTTTGATACTATGTTAGTAACAAAAACATATCCATGTACATAATATGTGCCCTTTTTGAACAATATGTGCACGTTTCCCCTATATTGCTCAGTATGTAATTGCCCTTTGAAATACTATGTTCATTATCTATTGTGACTACCAGGATCTCTACTCTTTATATACACAATATATTGCTTGGTATGTTCAAATTACTTGCTCTCTTCTCAATTATGATTGCATATCTTTTGAACTTAAAGTTATGATGTTGTACAATTCCGCATGTTCTTTATCTTAGGCCAATCAAAATGCCTATATTGCTATGCTATGTAGTCAACAAATACATTTCCATGTAGATAATATGTGCCCTCTTCCCTATACTGCTCGATATTTACTGTGACTAGTAGGGTCTATACTTTTATCCTACGCAAATAGTTGCTTCCTTCTAAATTATAATTATACTTTACTGCTATGATGTTCGAGTTAGTCCATACTTTTATGGTCTTCAAATGTACAATTGCATCTTAGTTTGGTCTATTTTCCCAAAAAATACAAACATTTCAACAAAATGAAAGTTATTTACGCTACCATATTACCAAAAAAAAGGCTGCCACAAACCCTTCAAAGCACAACTTATGGCATACTTTTGCAGGTGTTAAAGATCACATAACCTATAAAAGAAATATGACCCACAACTTCCACCTTGTACTTTCCCCAACCCCCAAGTAATCCAAAAACTATCATACTTGAATAAGATATTTCAATTTCATTCATACCAAAGGTTGTATTGACAAATTTTCATTTGCTTTATTATTATTGTAACATTTCTTGGATGCCTAAATTCCCTACTCTTAGTTTCCTTGCAAGCTAGCTACTCCATTGTCATGTCTACATTAACTACAAATGCCATTGTTGACATGCTTTCCGACATGGCTGATGTTGATCCCTTTTTACAAGTTGCATCTATCGACCCCATTCAACAACCACAAACTACACTTCCCAAGTATCGTATTCAACTGTCAGATGGGACACACACTCATCCTGCATTGCTACCCACACAGTTCAACGAGCTTGTCATGGAGCAGGCTTTTGTCAAAGGCTCTATTGTCCACCTCAAAGAATACATTTGCATAAAATTTCACAAATTCATGTACGCTCACAAATACCTAATTTATTTTATTTCCTGTTATATATGCATGTACATTACATTTACTTTCAACTTGTCCTTTTAATTGCAGGGCTATCGTAATTCATAGCTTGGAAGTAATTACAAACAATGCCTCAATGATTGGAGCTCCAACTGCTATTAATCAAGCTGCAACTTGTATGCCCTCTGCCAGTTCTCATGGGCCATTGGCTACCAACCAAACTTCGAGCACCTCACTCAACGCACCTACATTGTCAAGTGATAAGCACATTCTCACCTCGGTCAAACCACATCCCATTGCAACCTTAACCCCAAACCATAAACTTTGGTCCATAGAGGGTCGTGTGTTGAGTAAAAGCCCAATTCATGAGTACAAAAATGCAAGTAATGATGGGAAAGTCTTTGGGTTCGATTTCGTAGATAGAGCAGGGACCGAGATACATGTAACCTGCTTTAATGAACTTGTAGATAGGTTCTACCATGTGGTCGAGTCTAATAGCACTTATGTCATCTCAAATGGCCACATCAGAGTAAGGAACACAAATTACAGTAGCGGCATCAACCCATATGAAATATTCCTGCACAACTCTTCAACCATCAGTCCATCCACCTGTATAGACTCCAGTATACCATCAGACAACCACCATATCAAAAGTATAGAATCATTAGTGTCATTACCTATTAACTCCCTTGTAGATGTCATTGGTGTTCTTCTATTTGTCTCTCCCGCATCAACCATTCGCAAAAGGGATGGCACTGAAACAATCAAGTGTACAGCCACAATAATGGACACGTCAAGTCATACCATTGATATCACACTTTGGGGTAGCCATTGCCAAATCGCTGGAAGCAACTAGCTGACCTTCCTCTACAACCCAACCCACCAATTATTTTGATAAAAAGTGGTTGGATAACCTCATGGTTTGGAAAATCTATTGATACCATCTTTCCTACAACCATTGTAATCAATCCCTACTTGGTTGAAGCCTCAACATTGCAAACATGGTATGCCGCTACAGGGATTTCCCTTCCTAGCCTTTCCCTCTCAATGAGCCATATATCAACACAAAAATTTGAAAATCCAGTTCCTATTTCAAGAATTACGAATTCAACCTCTCTTGACAAACAAAATCTTTGTGTTAAGGCCCATATTACAAAGCTCCACCTAGACAACTTCTACTACCTATCTTGCCCACACATGGTGGAAAACAAAAAGTGTAAGAAAAAAGTTCTCCAGATTAGCCCAAGTGCTTTTAAGTGCCCCAAGTGTTCTGTGGAGTTTGCTACATGTGATTTTAGCTACATGCTCAAGATGGACTTGCAGGATGGGACAGGTCATCTTCTTAATGTCACCGCTTTTGAAGACCAGCAACAATGTTGTTTGGAGTTTGTGCAAAAGATCTTCAACTCCTACTAGCGGAACATAATGGTGCTAGCGAAATTTTACACACAATTGTTAACATTGAGTTCCTCCTAGCATTGTCCATCCAATCTAATGCTTTCGGTGGCCATGAATCACAAAGCATTGTCATTACAGCTATTAAGCGACCTTAGCTTTTCCATTGCACTCTTTTTAAGTACGCTTGTTGTGTCATGTGCAATTGTCCATTTTTTTGTATGCACAACAAACAGTTACTCAAAAAAGCTACCTTCTTGCATTATTGAATGTGAAAAACATATACACATCTTCCCATTTTATACACATTTCATTCTTAATTTGCACTTACTTGACTATTTTGTAAACTTTTCCATTCTTGAATTGCAAACCAACATATTAAATACGCATCTTAAGCATTTACTTTACTATATTGCAATCTATATTTTGTGGTTAACATACTTCAAATACCTTGAATCTGTTCAATTTTAAATCCTGTTCAAGTTTGTAACATATAATACTGAACAAAAAACACAAACACTATATTGCTCAAAGTGCTTGGTTTTCAGTTTACTTTAAATTATATAGCTTCTCCCTTTTATGGGAGTTCCATCTCCAAACTTTTATCTTGTCGTCCCTAATAATGTTGCAAGTTTTCTTGAAGATGTAGGTTTCCTAAGACAACCAATGTATTTCTTCCAATCAAAATTATTGAATACATCTCGATGTTTTTAACCTTCTATATTTTAGTCTTGCCTGTTACAAATCTTACTTCTAATTTTGACCCTTTTATGTAACCTTACAGACACTCTTTAATGGAATTGGAAAACTCAAGATTGCAACAAAAAAGAGCACGTCGTAACCAGCAAGAACGCACCCAATACCATGCGAATAAAGACCTCATCAATACAAGAAGACGAGCTAGGGCACAAAGCATGGCTGATGGTGCTTCCACTTCCACACTCCCATCCTCTACTACACCCTCCCTTCTCCATCCAACTCCAAACTTTACTCAAACCTTCCTTGCTGCTAGAAATTCCTTCCATTCTACACTTGACAAACTTGCAACCATGTCAACTTGTGTAGTTTGCATGGAACAATATCCAGGCATAAAGACAAAACTATTACTTGGACTATCTACTTGTTACAGATGTGCAGCTGAAAAAAATGGCAATCGGTTCTCCAAATGGAATAACATGGACCTTGGTGAGCAACCTCCATGTTTACAAAGATTAACTCTCAAGTCGAAGAGATGCTAATAGCTCGGGTCAGCCCAATCCTTCAAGTTACCTATGCAAAAGGAGGGCAGCTGAAATATAGTGGCCTCCTCAAGATATCTCTATGATTGCTACCCACTTGCCTAGACGTATAGATGAATTAGACATCTTATTGATTAATAGAGAAAACATTGGCCAACAAGACTACAACTTCAATGTGAGCAAAGATCGTGTCTACAAGGCACTGCATTATAAAACCTTGCACGGCCCATACTACAGAGATGTGCAATTAGATGAGGCTGCATTAGCATGTCTACCAAGTGCTCCTACTAACATTTCCAACCTCCTATCTGCAACGACCTCATTTACTAGCACCAACCCTACAAGCTCTACAAATACAAGTGCTAGAATGGTCGACCCTATTGAAGAAGAAATTCAGCCCTCCACTTCCTTCGTAGCTAACCTTCCCCCAGTACGTAGAGAAGTCGAAGAATTGTGCTCTATATTGCAATTAGGTCAAGGACGACCAACCTTGCCTATGGCCTGGCCACCCCTATCACCATCTCCTGTTAATGAGTACACTATTGAAGGATTGTTTGTTATGGCTTTCCCAACTTTGTTTCCAAAAGGCGTCGCCGCTTTTAAGCAACAACGCATGCAAGAAGTTAAGCTACATGAATACGCTCTCCACATGCTTCGGTACTTTGACAATCGGTTTGGCCAACACCCTCGCTTTAGATACTTCATTCTAAATATTCTTATGCGCCATCGTACCCAAGCCACAACATCAGTGTTCATCCATAAGCACATTGATACATGCTTCCCTGCAACAATATTTGATCTTCGTCAACGTTTACAGGATTTGCCAGATGACAAACTTGCTGAACAACTCATGCGCTTTGGATCATCAATTCGAAGAACACGACCTTTTTGGAATCGTTGCAGAGGGGAGCTCACTGATATGGTTATCCAAGCTGGTTTCCCATCACTTTTCTTTATACTAAGTGCAACAGATACAAAATGGCCAGACCTACACAGTATTATGCCATCGTCCGCGCCTTCAAATTTGCAAGCCGCTTATAAATGGAGGATACAAAACATTGTTCAAAACCCACACCTTGCTACTCAGTATATGCATCATAGATTTACTGCATTTCAAGTCGAGGTTTTGGAAAAGCTACTTGGCACCATCGACTACTGGTACATGTATAATATA
This sequence comes from Sequoiadendron giganteum, assembly GCA_007115665.2. NCBI lineage: Eukaryota > Viridiplantae > Streptophyta > Pinopsida > Cupressales > Cupressaceae > Sequoiadendron > Sequoiadendron giganteum. The sequence goes on along the minus strand of CM021105.1, from coordinate 665,412,910 downwards.
AATACCCTTGTCCATTTACATTTGCTACGATTTGAATACCTTCTAACCAAAACAAACCACCAGGTATGAGTGGCAGCACAAAGGCTTTGCACATATCCATGGTTTCCTTTGGCTACAATCAACACCTGATATTGGGAAACTACAATGGAATAACCTTCATGCTGTCCACAATGCCCTTAACTACATTGACATGCATGTTTGTGCATGGAACCCTCAATCCCTACTCTCGAGGAACCAAGCACTTCATCGCTACCCCGGTGATGACCCTTGTTTAATGGACACCACAAAGATATTGCAGTTTGACCCTTTCATTGACTACATTGAACTTGTCAATTGTGTTCAGCGACATACAAAGTGTACCTTACAAAGTTGCCTTAGGAGGAAGGGCCAAACCCTACAATGTCGTTATAAAGCCCCTTGGCACTTGCAAAAAATTTCTACCCTTGCCACTGATGAGTTTGGCCAACCTAAATTCACCGCTGCTCGAAATGACGATCGCTTAAATCAACACAATCCTTCTATCCTCTCTATTTGGAGAGCTAATATCGATTGCCAGCTTGTTGTCTCTATCCATGTAGTCCTCAAGTATATTGCAAAATATGCAACAAAAGCAGAGAACAAGTCAGAAACATACCACACAATGCTTTCTCGTATTTCAACCAATATAAAGTCTGACAAGCCTGCCCCCATAGCTTTCAAAAAACTGCTTGCTGACACTCTAGTTGAACGTGATATTGGAGCCCAAGAAACTTGCCACCTCTTACTTAAACTTCCACTCTCCCTATGTAGTAGGACTTTTGTCTCTTTAAATGTGAACCAATTTCTTTTTCAACGAGTATGCCTCTCATCTGAATCAACCATCACCTCCCCAAGTAACATTGATGCTTACATGATTCGTCCAATTTATTTAGAGGCTATGTCACTTCTTGAGGTCACCCAAAAGTGGACCTACAAGGCATCCCGAAAGCAAAGCCAATGGAAAGAGCGTCCCATTAAAGCCATTGTTCGTGTCTCACCACACTTCACCTCCATTCCCGCAAGAGACGACATCTGCTTTGAAGCTTTATGTTGGAGTGAACTGCTACTATACAAACCATTTCGTAGCATTCGCAATGAGTTCACATTGCCCAACAATCACTATACAAAACATTTCGTAGCATTCACAATGAGTTGACATTGCCCAACAATCATATTATACAACAACGGGAGAGTTTTGCAGGCAATTACCATCCATGGCATGTGCTCCGCACACCATCAGAACCTTCAGAAGCTACAAATTCTAGCTCCTCTTCTAGTGGACAAGATAGAGTGCATGAGAACAACACATCTAAATGGCAAGTATTATCAAGCCTATACCCAAACGTTCCTTTTCAATTTGATGAACTAGATATGTTTGGTCGACATGACATGACTTGCACCATGATTGGGGTTCCACCCAACTAAATCCTCAAGAACAAGTCTATGCTACTACATACATAAAATCAAACCGCCCAACATTTTTACTCCCCCATCTTCCCACTACCCCTTCCCAGCTTGAACTCTTTGTCCAACAAAAGAAAGCATTTGATATAGTTTTCTCTCATCTAAATGCAAGTGCTTTGCAACCTCCTTTAAAAATGATTGTACAGGGAATTGCTGGAACTGGTAAATCACACCTAATCAAAGCCATCCAATCTGCCCTAAACAATTCATCCCAAAATTGCCCATCACCATTACTACTTCTAGCACCTACAGGTGTAGCAACATTTAACATCCAAGCATCAACAATCCACTTAGCTCTACGAATACCTATCAAAGATATTTCCCCCCTACAAGGCCAAACACTAGCAAGCTTCCAAGAAAAAATCTACTTCATTCGCTACATATTAATAGATGAAATGAGCTTCATTGGTCCCAAGTTACTTCAAAGCATTGACAGGAGGCTACTTGAAGCATTCCCCAACCACAACCAATTACCATTTGGAGGATGCTCAATCATGTTTTTCGGTGACCTTGGCCAACTACCACCAGTCAAGGACATTCCTATGTATGCCTCTACCTCATACGGGGGTGCTCTATGGCGGAGCTTCACAACAGTAGTAACGCTAAGCAAAATATTTCGCCAAATCGGAGAGGACCCAACACAAATTACCTTTCGTACCCTCCTCTCCAATTTGCGAAATGCAATACCTCCAATTGAAGATTGGAAGATTCTTATGTCGCGGGCTACCACATCTTTACCCTTTGCAGATCAAATTGAGTTCCTATCCTCAATATATCTTTTCGCAACCAATGAAATGGTCTCCCAAAATAACTTGCGAATGCTATTATCTTTGGCAACACCAATTGCCTTGTCAACTGTAGAGCAACTAAGGGGCTCACCATGCTCTAGTCCAGATGAAGAACAACTACAAGCTAAGGTCCTTTTATGTCTTCATCAAAAGGTAATGCTATGTTCAAATTTATGGGTGGAAACAGGCCTTGGCAATGGTGCACTTGGACAAGTCCAAGCTATTTTCTATAGGATGATGAACATCCGCCTTCACTTCCCTTGTTTGTTGTGGTTCAATTCAAAAATTACATAGGCCTTGCTTGGGATATCAATAACCCAACAAATGTCCCTATTGCCCTTGTCAGCCGTGGTCTCCGTCGTCAAATTCCCCTTAAAAATGGCATGGGCCTTAACAATACACAAATCACAAGGACTTACACTTGAAAAGGTAACTGTGGACATCGGTAACATCGATCGGCAAGACCTTACATTCACAGCTATTTCTAGAGTCCGTTCACTAGCAAGGCTTCGTATCAATCCAGCCTTCTCATTTCAAAGATATGCACGCATAAATCAAAGCCCATGTGTAGCTCACCGCAAACAAGAGGAGGATTGCTTGTTGGGGTTGTCCAATTGAAACTTTTGCACTAACAGTGATACTACACATACCTACAGGTTAGCTGCTCTTCGTATGTCATTAAAGAAGCCCTACTCAATGTCTATCCCTACTCAAGATCGATTAATATGAATGAGAAAACCAACTGATCATCTTCTGATATAAATATAGTCATATCTGAGTATCAAGTACTCACATTCTTAACTGTATACTCCAATATGTATTCCCTTCTATTCAATGTTTGAGATGGGATTCTATGTTCATGTCTTCTTCTAACTGCAAAATGCTATCTTCTTGTGCATTGTACTATAACTAGTAGACTAGACAGACAACTATTCCACCAAAATAATCTAAGATCAAAATAACACCCAGTGACTGAAATACATATTTTTGAAAATTAACTTTCAGCTGTGTTATGCCTGTTAATTGCTATTTTTGAGACCAGAAGACCATATCAATGGTAACTTTCATAAAAAATATGGAAGGAAATGGAACCTTGAACTGAGGAAGCTTGATTATGTCCTTAGAAGAAAAGAATGAGCAGTGAAGAGAGCATTAGTAAAATTGTCCTACCTATCTTTATCAAGCTTCCTTCCATGTTTTGGAATTTAATATGCTTTTTGGAATTGTGTGCTCAGAAACCTTATTTTATTTTTTGAAGTTTGAACCTTACCTTCGTGTGGATATACTGTAGAAATCCATTGAATTGGCTTTTTTTTGTATGCTCATGCTCGCTTAATTCCTTTGTGAATCCTCTTGTTTTGAGAAGTAGTAGTATGCACACAGTTTGGAGGTAAACTTAAAAAATATTTCAATTGGCCTGGTCTTTTACTGGTCTCAGTAACTGAAAGCCTTATATAAGTTTTCTGAGGTCAGAATGCTTTAATTTTTACTTCATTCATGCATGTGTGTGAGAGAGAGTGAGAGATACACTTCTAATGTATTTATGGTTTATGTGAATTTATTAAATTTCTCTTTTGTGAATGTTGAACCTGCACATAGATTCAGTGCATACAGAAATTTTAATGCATGTATAAGTGTGATTTGCAACCCTCTGTATAATAACTAGCTATATATAAGTTTTTTATTAGCTATGCCTTTTACCAATATCTTAATTCCCATACCCCAAAATGACTCATGGGGATGTCAGAACTTAGGAAGTTTAATCATCTCCTTATATGAAAAGAATGAGCAGTGAAGATAGCATCAGTGAAATTGTCCTACCTATCTTTATGGATCTTCCATCTTAAAAAAATTCAATATGCTTTTTGGAATAGCATGCTCAGATATCTTAATTTCTTTTCTAACCTTATGTCTCCTTCATAAGCAGTGGTATGAGCACAATTCAATTCAAGGTTATTGTGCTTTAAATTTCTCTAACATGAATGTTGAACCTACATGTTAATAGGTGGGCTTAACTAAACTATGAATTGGATGTTACCTCTATGTGCATTATTCAATAATCTTGTCTCAACTAAAAAAAAATCTGCATTAAATCATATTTAATGCACATGTATCAAGCATGCATGCAGTGCAATTTATGGACCACATTCATATTAAGACTCAGCCACTAAATATTTCTTAGATTCAGCATCGTTTCCTGAAGACAAGATAATCTGTGTTGCTGCACTGCTGGACATTAGGGTTAATGTTTGGAAGCTGCAAATTATTCCTTTCTCATGCTGTTGGAACATGCAAATTAAAAATATCTTTAATTTAATCAGCAATCCAGTGTACATGTATAACTTTTTGCTATCAAAACTTTATAATATTCAGCTGGCATAGTGCTTGTAATTATCAGAACTCAAGAACCAATCTCTTATGGAAATGCCTCCGAGCTGTACTTTTCTCAGCATGGTGTATTGCAGATTTCCTAAAATTGCCCTGTTATTTCTGTGAGATGTTTCGATGCCTGGAATGTATTTACATGTTACGGATTATTTTAAATATATATGTATACAGTACGTTTATGGGGTTTAGATTGATTGATGACATGATATTTTACAGGCTTAAGCACAGTAAGTTAATTGTTTATGTTGAACTTTCAAATGTAAAAAGATATTCCATATTTATGCCTGCAAACAAAAGGACAATATCATGCACAAATAGAAATAGAACCACTCAATACTCTTAAATCTCTCTATGTAGTCTCACCCTTGCATGCAGTGATACAAACAGTAGAATCAAAGTACATCAGAAGAGCAGTAGTGGACAGGTGCACAACCCCATGCCACATACCCTACATGCCATCGCCTTGTTATTTTCCAATAATTGAAAGAAAGTTTGATGCTCTTCTTACTTTACATTTTCTTTTTATTCTAAGTCTATCAAATATCTCTTTTAATTATTTGAGCCCACAGACCCGGATCAATCACTTTCTTCCCTAGGTAAAGTTCCTACTGATGCAACTATGATATAATATCTGTTGGTTTCACTTTTCTTCTCAATGCCATTGACTTTTCCCCTTCACCAAAATGAGTGTTGGTAATGATTCCCAGCTCCCAAATTTTTCACGTCTTACACAGAACTAATGATAGATCTTCAAAGTCAAAATTACAAATATGGGATGATAGAATCAGGTTTATATTTTTTTAATCTAAATCCCCTGTATTTTTTTTCATAAATACTTATGAAGGGATTTCTTTTTAATGGAAAGAATAGGGGGCAACTATCTCTATTTCAAAACAATATCAGAAGCCTTATTTTTGAAAATTTAGTCTAATAGCAACCGATTGCTGAATAAATAGCCCATAAAAAATACCATGCTAACTATACATTCTCTTTTAACGACAATTTCCCCTTTCAAGTACTATGCTCTGCAAAGCCAAATGAAAGAAACCCTGAGCCCAAACTACTCAACCATCATAAAAAAAGACAATACTTATCAAGAAACCCTTACATATTCAGCAACATAAGTCTCACATTAGTGTAGTCTCTGTCGGTCAGCCACCAGAGGCATTTACTGGTAATATCATAGACTCTCCTACATATAGGGATGAAGCAATGAAGACCCTGATATCTCTTGTAAAATGAATAAAATACTTCATAAGAAATTAGATTGAGCTGTACTCTTATACTTTCTCCACCTTAATTATTACTACAAATTATTACTTTGTTATATTTTACTTTTCTTTTTTAACTCAAATATTTATACATCTGTTTTATTGTGAACCTACAGTTTTCTACAATTTGTCTACTGAATTCTAAACTTTATTGTATGCAAATTTTATAAACAAATACATAGATTGGATATCAAATACAGGCTTTCTGGCTGCAGGTTCGTCACAAACAATTGCATTCAAAAAAGGCTTGCATTTTTTTGGTTATTTTCGAATCACTACCAACCTCTCCCCAGCAAAATATGAGGGCTGCTACAGATGTTCCTACATTACTTTCTCTTGGACAACGGTTTCAATCACAAATATTTTAGTTCCTTTATCATTGCTTGGCAACTGTTTGTCACTCTTTTTCATATCAATATATTTTTACACTTGTATCATATGGGGGCTACTACAGATGTTCCTATATTTTTACAATTTGGCATCTTATGGTATATCATTACAAAGTGTGTTTGGAAAAAATCATGCGCCTGGTACCTACTGGTAATGTATCAATTTGCTGATGTCAGGAATCCTGAACCTTTGAATGACAAGGTTTCTCTAGAAATATGGGTACTTTTGTCAGCTACAAGAATATATGGTATCTTTAAATTTTCATTCAGATTTTGTTTGAAGTCCTCCATTAATCTGGATACTTATCTGAATTTCTGTTCTTGTTTATCTGATGTTGGCCTATAGGTGTTTTACTGTTGAGTTGCGGGCTCTCTTTTTTAGTGGAGGCCTTTTAATAAAATCAGTGGTTCAATTCCTCAAAATCCCCCTTACTTTGATAAAGTCAGTGGTTCAATTCCTCAATATCCACTTAATTATATGGTAGTATGGACAACAAATTTTATCTTGTAAAAATTTAAATAGTTCTAAACTATTCTTTTTAAATAAAATATTATGCTTTTTTGGTTTCTCAGATTTACTCTTCAAGCTTTGGTACTTTACTCTCTAATAAAATCTTCCTTTTTTCCATATTCACAAGAAAAGAGGAAAACTTATATATCATTTGAACACCAAATTGTTTCTCTTATAAAAGGAAACAAACTCTTCCCACTGTATATTTTTGGCCTCTCCGTGAAAGGGACAAATGTGGGAATTTGAATAAACCAGTCAGTGAGATCTGGTGGAGGTCAGCATGGAGGGGCTACCTTTGAACAGGTCCAACACAAAGTCTTGCATAAATGATTATATGTTATAATTAGTTATCTTTACAAGATATTCCATAAATGAAAGTTTTCTAATATACAATTACATGGAGAGGATACCGTATTCTTCTTATGTTTTTTTAGGCTGATGGTTGCCTGTTACTGTTATATGCACAGTTATTTGTCTACAGAAACAATGCACTTCATTTCGCTTGTACTTAACAGGCTTAAGCAAAATAACAAATGTACTCAGAATAACTCTAACTTTCAGACATTTTTCAAGTTGCTTTATTCAAGTATATGTTGCATTTATGACTTGCAGTTCAATACAGAAAACCACCTTTCAAAACAAAATTGACATGCAATTGCAGCAATTCAATGCAGTTCATAACAATTATGTGCTTTTCATAAGTAAAAACCAGGACCTATCACTAATTGACCTTCCACAACTCTTTGGCGTACCCATTGCACATGAAGGTGCCATTGCTAGTATGTACTCTTAATACAACAAGACAATAAGTCTATATTAGCATTTTTCGTCTTGCAAGGTACTTGCTTGTTGCAAAATTTCTTAATACACTTTTGTGCAAGCATGTTTATTTTTTGCTGAAAGTTATGGGAGTTTGTAATTAGCTACAAAGATCAAACATGTTTTGTATTAAATCTAAAAGCAGGTCACTGTTATAAATAAAATTAACATTTTTAGGTCATTGTTATAAACAAGATTTACATTTGTGAGTTAAAAAGTTTAAGAAGAATTTGTTGATGATGCATGCATTATTTTTTAGTTATTTCTGAAGTTCGTGATACCTCTACATAGTTAAGAAACAAGTTTTGGGGATGTTTGCTAGGACAAAGCTCTTGCATTCATGGCCGATCCTTTCAGTGAAGAATTCAACCTCCAATTCACCTTATACTATCTCCTGCAATATGGATAAGAGCTTCAGAATTTAAGTCCATTGCATGATTCCACTGCCCCTGGTTTTTATATATATAATTAATGATATATTTTACTATATATTTATATATAAATGTCCTTTTCACTAAAAAAACAGAGGAAGCTAAATGTTGGAGGATAAAAGGCTACTAGCAGAGAACCTTAGGCTGCCTAGCATTGTGTTACTCATCAGAATTTTTCTGGATTTGCATTGATTTTAAATTCTTGCAAAGTATAATTTCAATTTACTCAAAATGAAGTTGGAAATAAAGAGCAAATTTTATGTATATCTTTTAAATCGTTGCTTTTTAGTGTAAATAAGTTAAAATTTCTGACTATTGACGCCTGTGATGTTAAATAGAGTGGAGATGTTCTAGTCATAACCATATACCAGTGCTGGAGATTGCCTTTTCTATTACTGCAAATTCTGGAGATTGTCTTTTCTATTACTGCAAATTATCCACGGTGTTCCTCAGCTTGTAACATTGCTTTACCCGAGTATAGCATGGATACAAACTTTTATGATTGGTTATGTGGTCTGCCGCGTGCACTTAGGGAATGCGGGGATGTATCAGTTAGGCTATATGATGTTCTTTCAAATACAAAGATATCAGCCCATGCTATTGAAAATAGGCAAAAAGTGTCTCCGAGTCTGTATTGTGATTCTGATATTGTCTGTGAATTGGGAGTATTTCGTATTGAATAGTGCAGTGAAGAGGAGATGCAACAGAATTTGCTTCCCTTGTTCTCCAGCCTCTGCATTTATACGTTCCTCGGAGTCACCCACAAAAATATCATGAAATTGAAGGAACTGAGAAAGGGGAACAAAGATATTGAGAAGTCGATGGAAGTGGGCATCACTCCACAGCCAATTGAAGAGTTGCTGAAAACTCTCAGCACTCCCAGGTAATTTGTGAGAGCATTGCTAAGTGGGCAAAAATCAATAGAACAATTTTAGCAGAGCAACAAGAGAAAGGAGAATTCATGAATGTTATTAGTTTCTCCTGGTATCATAACATTCATTAAAAAAAAATTCACCTTTCTTAAAATATAATACATTAATAAGTATATAAATAAATCAAATATTCGTGGAGTATAAATATGTACATGTCAATTGTTTCTAACTAATTGTTCATCTCAATTGATTGTTTCAGTTAATATCAGATGTGGAGTCAATCAGTAAAAGAAAAGGTTAAGCCATTTCAAAAAGAGCAAATGCTCTTTTTGTATGGCTGCTGTGGCGAGGCAGAGTGAAAACCAAATCCCAAAAGATGTTTATGACAATAAAATTAATTTTTCCAGATTTAATCTGGACATCTATGACGGCGAGCTTTTAATTTATGAAACTGCTGACTTGGAGATCAATAAAGCTATTGCTAAGAAAATAACTGTTTGATAGCAATAGTAATGTTAAATTTATATTATAAATTAAGAAAAAATGAATTAAGCAAATTTTATGAAATATCTGAACATTTTTCAGTATCAATTTTTTTTTGATAATGTTAATCATCTATTTGAATATTTGTAAATTTTTCTTGTATGTCTATTTATTCCAATCATTAAACCTCATTTTATGATATGTTACTTATGACAAAATCTAATAAAAAAATATTTGTTTAATAAATTTCCAGCCAACATAGATTAATTCTCCATTCACACTCATTCATCAAATGATAACGTTGAACATAATTGAAAGCCACACTGCTTATTCTGAGTGTCCCCAATACTATTATTCGTTAGCAGTTTTGTGTCAATTTCAACCCCTACATTGTTCAAAAATTGAGAAGCATAAGTCTAATAATTTTCTTCCACATGGTCCATTTTAAAATATCTCACCAGTAAGAACGAGATAATCTCTCTTAACCTGCACATACTAAGATTGGACTGTTGAAAATGGCTGGTGGGCCCTTGTACTTATTTTAATATTGCCACAAAGAGCACTTCAACATACGTTTAATTGTTGGTCTCTTGCAGACTACGATTTAATTTGAAGTCCTCAGAAGTTGTTAAGTTAGCTGCAAGTTCAGTATACAATATTATGAAAGATATACGAAGATTGGTTTGAGGCTTGAGATAAGTTATACATAATAAACACTTTTTTCATAGATTTTTAGAAATATTGTGCATTTCTATTACTATACACTTGATTATAGAGTATAATATCAAAAATTACATACCTTATAATTTTTGACACTTCATGTTTTAAGGATAATGTTATCCCTCTTTCCTAACCTCCTCATCTGATTGTTAATTTTATGTTTCCATTTTGTTTGATTTGAGTTTATAATTTTATCATGTGCTCTATGTTTTCGACATTATAACATTTGATGTTGTTTTAGATATTTACATGATTATATTGTTACACAGTCACACTAATATCCCATTAAAATTTAAAAATAAAAAAGTCATTCTTAAATTCACATATAACAAAAATCTAATTATGAATATTTTAAATCCACTTTGATTAAATTTACTAATCAAAAGACATTCTAAATTTAAATCATTTTATTCTAGAAATCGTTATAGAACAACTAATTTTTAACTCAAAATTTGTTTTTGTTAGAGTAACTCAATGACTCAAGCTCCTAGGATCACCTACAAAACAAAAAATATCCTTCTACAAGAGAGAAAAGAAAGAGCATAAATTTGTTGGAATAATGGATGCAAATATATTTTAAATCAGATGTGATCAATGTAATGCAATGTACAAATTACACCCTGTTTTTATGGTTAAGGTTGAGAGGTAGGACAAACTAGGATGGTGACAAGTTTCTTAATCATAAACCTATGTAATATGGCAACCAGGGGATAAGATAAGATCATATAACATGTCAACTAGATGCTTTTAGAAAGATTCCAAAAATATTTCAAAATGATCGTGTTATGGGTCCAAGATGCTCTAAGTTGTCAAGTGATGAATTTTAGCACCTAGAGCAATGATGAGAAAGAAAAAATTAGAGAAGAATACCTCCAAAAGAGGACAAAGGGATCCTTGCTAAGGTCACATACATACATTTTGATAATTGATACCAATTGAGAGATAAACATTTTCCCTTGAAAGACAACAATAAAGTTACAATTTCAAAAACGGATCAGCGTATTTGAAAATTATAAAGGGAAATTTTGAAAATTATTGTTTCAAGTAGAGGTGTTTCACTTGAAACCGTACATGCCACATATAGGTCACATACTTTCAAATGAAATTGTTTCGCTTGGAACTATTTAGTTAGCCAAAAGTGTGACATAGGTTTATGTTTTTACCCACTTGTGGATGGTTTTTCTTAATTCTACCTATTAAGGAATCATAGAATGAGGAACTATGGACACTATTGATGTGATTATGTGTGACACCTTTGTTATACATGGAGGCATTGTCTTTATCATGCTTCAAAAATGGATTTTTATACATATTTGTTTAGTTGAGGAACTTTTTGGGTGGCCTTTGACTTCAATCTCACCATGGTTGATAAGATCTTGGATGTACTTCTTAAGTTTCATACACTTTGATGTTTGATGGAATTTTACTTGATGATATTCACAATATTCATTTTCTTTGTATCAAGTGGGCTTTGGATGGTTTTGTCATGGAAATTTTAATTAGGATTTTTTGGTCTAATTTTTGCAAGACCACTTCTATGGGTTCCCTAATGGAGTATATTTACTTTTAGGATTATTATTTTTCTTTGGTGGTCCTTGTGGGATGGTAACATTGTTTTGAACCACTTGAATGTTTTCATTATTTGACGATATTAGTGTTGGTGTTTGAATGTTTTGATTATTTGACGATATTGGCGTTGGTGTTTGAATGTTTTGAACGTGTTTTTCATGAGCTACACCATCATTGACTATATTTTTTGGCCCAAAAATGGGGTTTATTGTTGGACTTTTTTTTTTCATTTATTTGTAAATTTTGACCAATAACTAGCTAATAGGGGATTTTTCTATGGTTACTCCCTTGTCTATGATCTCATCAAAGGAATTTGCATGTTTTATTTACAAGAGGAAAACCATTTCCTGATTTAAATTTCAAACAAATATGTTGACTAATTTTTTATTAGGAAAGGGCCATGGGAATCGACGTGCAAGGTGTCTTCATCATTACAAGAAGGAAGCAAAACTCTCATTATTTATTTTTTGGTGTTGCACAAATTCAACATATTAATATCATATTCAACGTTATAAGAAAATTGTGCAACGAATTTTTCAGCTAAGTCCTTAAATATGGTGATAAAGCCATTTGGAAGGTGGATAAACCATTCCAATGCTTGACCTCCTAAGCTTCTAGGAAATAGTTCCATGAGATATATGTCATTGTAAGAGACCTCTTGACATGCTATGTAGAATTCCTTAATGTGCTCACTAGGATCTCCCTTCCCCTTGTATTTATCAATTTTGGGAATTTCAAAGTTTTATAAAAAGGGAACCATAGTGATAGACTTATCAAAGGGGTAAGGAATGTGTCTTCAAATGTGTAATATTTATTTTGGTGTCTTGTTTGAAGTCCTTGGATCATGTTTCTTACATCCTATAGTTCTTGTGCAATAGATTTGATGGGGCTAAGATTATACGATGTGTATGTTGTGTGGATGTGTGGTGGTAGTGTATATATAGAGTTATATGTATGAATGCATTGTTGATTAAGGGGTGGGGTTTGTTGGTAATGGGTTGTAGGGATGTAGTTTGAATATTAATGTTGTAGGCTTTGGTATGAGGATTTTTGGTTAATGTATTGATATGAGGTATGGTTTGATGTAAGTGTGAGATATGTTATGTTTTGAGAAAAGTATGTGTATGAAAAGCTAAGGGGTGGAAGGGAGGTTTTCGGTGGTTGATGTTGTTGGATGAAGTTTTTTGATTGATTTAAATGTGGTTGTGGTATGGTATTATGTGTACTACGGTGAACTACACTTATAGACCTATGATTATCCTAAGTTGTTTAGATGGGTTGGGTAGGATTTGTTGTGAGATGTGTTAGGGTAGTCAAAGGGATTGTGAGAGGTTTGGTATGTGTGAAAGGTTGGGTTGTTTGATAGTTTAAGGGTTTGTGGTCCCCATAGATTGTCTAAGGGGTTGGTGGATATTGTGGTTGTTGTGGATGAGGGGCATTATCTTCTTAGTTGTGATATGTCAAAATATAGTGGATTTTCCCCCCACTTTGGATTATTTTCATCAAGAATCAATCCTCATCTACTTCAATGAATTGATCCATTATGTTCATGGCTTCCATTTTTTGGGAAAACTCTTGCAACCTAGGTGAATATTCAAGTTGTACCAAAAGAGTTTCATCTAGATTTTACATCTCATGGGATGGGGATTGGGGTGTTATTCCTCCTTATATTTTAGGATTAAATTTTTTGTAAGGTGTCCCTATGGTGCAGGTGTTTGAATCCATTGGTTTATTGGTTTTTGACCTTGTTAGTGGCATGCAAAGGTGGACCTAGTTGGTTTCATTTTGATGTTGGTTGTGGATGGCGATTTGTTTGTATTTGCAAAATGATTTTGAAAGTTTGGGGATAAGTGATGTTTTTGGACTTAATTTCTTATGCTTAAAGACTATGCGTGTTATGGTTAGGATGTTTGGGTTGATGGTTTTGATTTGGATAAGAAGGTTTTGAATTTTTGGATCGAGCTATTTTGAGATAATGTTATTATGGAAGATTAAGTGGATGATAGTGGATGAAAATCAAAGTAATTTTAGATACTTTGGGATTAGAACCGATGATAAGTTATTTTATCATTTCTTACTTAGGATAGTAAAGTTTTGGAAGTGTGTTTGCCATTGAGGAGATTGTTGGAGATTTGAGTTGGCAACATGAACATGATGATGTGGTAATATTGATGAGCATGATAGTATATAGTCTTGTCATTGATTGTGATCCATGGCAAAGATACAATAGTGTTGGTCCGAAGAGGACCAAATATTTTGAAGATTTGCATATGTTCCAAAATATAGTTTTCAGTGTTCAATGAACCAATTTTATGGTCTGCATTGCTCTACTATGAAGAATTTGGTTATGTGGTTTTGAGGCAATGTTGGTGCATATCAGAAGAGTCTAAATCCAAAGTTTCATGACTTGATGTATTCCACAGTCAAAGATAATGTTGACAGAGTATTGGTTTGGAAATGATAGAGTGGCAGTGATAGAGTGTATGTTGGAATGTTCTGCATTCATTGTAGATAAATTTTTTGTTATGCAGACTTGACAAAGTGTTTAGGGATGTCAATAGTGTGTATGCTCCAAGTGGCAAGTATTTTGGTGGTCTATGTGCTGAGTTGTAAGTGAACAGTTGGTTCATTTTATTATTGCTTCACCAACGGTGTCGACCTCAAGGTTTTGAGGTTGTGTGGAGTTAAATAGTACATGGAGCAGAATCATGGGAGTGAGTATGGGTCATACCAACCAATTTTAGTAGTGTACACATTTTGGTTCTTTCTGCAAGGCGTGTGTGTTGGCATTTTGGGCCGACGGGTTATAAGGATGCATGGTACATCTATTAGGCTGACCTAATTGATGTTTCGGTTAGTTGTAGTATATATATACAAGGATAATTCCTTGTGTAGAGAGTGTGGTGTGATGTATATGATGTTATTAAGTGTGTGTGAGAGATTTGGTGTAGAGGAGTGTGAATTTTAGTTGAGGTGAAGTATGAAGTGGGTTCAGTCAGTTTCCTAAGCTTTAGTAGAATTCTGTATCTTCAACATATGTTAGATGCATTGTTAGTAGTTCATATTTACCAGTGAACCACTCTTTATTTTATCTCTTTCTATTCTAGGAAATGAGCCCCTTGGGAGTGAGCAACCGGTAGTGATTCATTCTCCTTTTGGACAGTGAGTCCACATTCTATATCAAACATTACTGCAAGTTTAATGTGATGCATTGAATGAATGTTTAAAGTTGATGAAGTTAATGAGTTTCAGTGAATATTTATTCACCCCCCCTCTTAGTATTTTGGGTGTTCAACAATTGGTATCAGAGCTTGGTTCCTTCAATTGACTTGATCATTGAGGTAGATCTTGGAGGTTGAACACATGGCTATAAGGAAGTATCCTATCCCTCTAGAAGAGATTATCCCTGAAGGGTTTACTGAAGAAGACTGTGTAGTTGACATGGAAGGAGAACTCAAATCAACCCTCGATGATTTAGATAAACTAGAAGCTGAGAATTAAGATCTGAAAAAGGATCTTAATAATACATGAAAGTATCAAGAATTTGAGAGAGAAACTCAAGAAGGCTACAAAAAGAGTCAAGGAAATAAATAAGCCGCTCAAGCAATCAAATGAGACTATCACTAGTTTGAAAGTGCAAGTTGAAGAAGGAAAAAGAGTTGAAGACTACCCGAATGCAAAAATAAAAGATAAATCTAAAGAATGTTCAAAGCTTGAACAAGAGATTGTGACTTTGAGATCAGATCTGGAGAAAGCAAAGTTTTAAGACAAATTCAAGAAAAGCTCCACAATGATTGATGAAATGATTGCAAGTTAGAAGGCTTCTAAGGACAAAATATTAATATACCCATACAATTTTTAAATCCAAAAAAATTACACATCACATTACAAGCACACTTATCTAACATTAAAATTTAAAATTAAATCAAAACCTAATTTAGTAAGAAAGCATTTATATGCCTTTTAATGCCCTAATATCCTTATTTTCTTTTGTTTGTTTTTCTATGCAAGGTTTTTCTTCATTGTGTTTACAAGGATGGAGAAATAGGAAGAAAGAAAAGTTCACATTACCCTCAAGGGTTTACCCATTTTTTGTTTTCCTTGGTTTGAGTTTGAATTTGTTTAACATTTTTCTATACTAGTATATTTATTTCCTTGGTTTTGTTGGATTTGTATAATTATTTTATTATGGGTTATTCTTTGATCTTGTGGTTGTAGGTAAAAAGAGCTTACATGATTTTAAGATCTAGATTTTCTCCCCAATTTAATTAATAGGGGTTTGTGTAGGTTATAGATGCATCCATGCAGGCTTACCAGAAGAAGATTATAAGAGTTGGGTTATATGGAGGGTTTCCAGAATTCTAAATTTTCCTTTATCATTGTATTATTCCTTCTTTCCATATCTATGCCCTATTATTAGAGGATGGGATGCTTAAAATATTTGAGATCTAAATTCCTTTGGGATTTGCAACCAAAGACCCTTTTTTATTATTTTGTTGTATACCGAGTCCTTATAAATCCTTGATTAAAAAACAAGCTTCAAAAAATGTAGCTATGGTTGTTCTTTGGTGAAACTGGAACAAAATATTTCTATATTCATTTATTGCAAGATATTCTATTTTAACATTTTTTTTACTTAAATGAAAGCAGTATTAAAAATAATAAAAGAAATTAAAAAAAAAACAATTTGGGTGCCCCTCCTATAGAGGGGTGGGGGGCCACACCCCCATCCCCATTCCCCCATAGAATTGTGGGGAGGGTGCATGGACCCCTCTCACACCCCTATGAACGAATCACAACTTGTGCAAGTTGTGCCTCCCCATGGTGGAATTTCCCTCTTCTTTTTTGTTTTTGTTTTGATAAAGTTCAAAAAAAAATCTAATTTTATTTCTTTCTTTTTTAAAGCAATTGACATAGATATATGTATGATTGAAGTGTTATATATACCTCTTTTTTTATTCAAATAATTGCACATCCCCCGCAATATGGTTAAAGCAAAAGATCATATGGCTATATACATCTAATTTTGCCATACAATACACATTTACTTTAATTTGCTAAATCAAAAAATCAAAATGGATACATAAACATTTTCCCTTTTTGTTTTCAGCCACACAAGAGAGGGCATGCAACACATGTACATAGGAGGGAATGCCACTTGTGTAAAGTAGATTATAATCACCCTAAGAAATACTTATAATAATGAATAGATTTTTTTTTATTAAATAATTCTTACAATGACCCTTGGGATGATGTTCCCATTACATGTCATCAACATTGTCAAACAAACAAAATCTCAAGTCAAGTTTGCATTTACAACCCATTCACAATGGGGTTTTGAAGGAACGAAATAAACTTCACACCAAGCCTTCTCTATAAAACAATTTCTTCAAAACAATATTCAAATCTGCAATAATGACAAAAACTCTAGGCCTCACATGACCAACCTCCCAACTATAAGACTTGTAAAAAAGTCCAACCTCAAACTAGGAGGTCTTGGGAAACCTAGTTTAACACCTTAATAATCACTAACACACATATAAATCTACATACTATCCAAGATAAAAATAAATCACAAATGAGTCCCCTCAAAAAACCCATATCAAAGGGAGAGTCAATATGACTCACTACATCTTGGAGAAACCAAATAACATGATATCAAACTCCTCATAACACACCAATTACAATATTATTTCATACCATAATACACAGCTTCATCACTCAACAAGTACTCACAATAACAATGCAATTCTAGCATATATTCCTCCTTTTTTCTTATCTTAAAAAATAGGCACTCATAACCCAAAAACATTTAAGTACATTAGATTATTCCCCAAGGGAAGGTCCACACCTCACTCAACCGCATCACATGGGTGACTCTTAATCCCAATAGAAGAAATTCACACCCAACACATAACAACCCAACCCAATAGATGAATTGACTCAAACATACACACTCAACAAGAGGGCGTCCAATACAAATCTGAATACACAAAAAAAAAACATAGCAATATATATTACCCATTATTTATTAATTTAACATCTACATTCATACATAATATGGACATGAAGGCCTACCTCTATGCTTCGGGAAAACTTATAAACATTATTGATACTAGCTCTTTAAATCCTTCTCCTCTCTAAGCTCCCAAACTCTCTATTTCTCCTTTCCTCAAAACCCTTGAAAACCAAAGATGAAAGAATGACTCCAAATAATACAACCCCAACCAAAGCTTCCAAGAGAGCATAAGTAAATATTTATTGTCAGGATATAATGAACCTAGAGAAAAGGTGTTGACTTTGCTTCCCAAATCATATTTCTCTTTCTTCAATCTCATCATTTATCTTCTATTCCACTTTTCAAGAGTTTAGACACTTCCAAAACACTTAAAATACTTTATAGCATTACCCCAATGCATAGGTTATCACATTAAGGGGTTAATTTTACACAAAAAATAAATAGAAAATACTTTGAAAGGCCTTTAAATTTCTCACTCAATTTCAAATTTGAGATTTTGACACATGAGGAATCTAACCAGCACCCACTTAATACAAATAACTAACATAGATAAAAATGGTCGATACAATATCATAAATACATATTTACAAAAGAAGACCTTAACTATCTCAAAGGGTAGGGCTTAGGTATACTGGGTAAAATATAACAATGGTTTCTTAAGACCTCCACCAATTCTATTAGTCATGAAATGTTAACCTACACGCTTACAAATGTCCATATGTCTAGAAAAGATAGTCGAAGACAACATTTACCATTAAATTGTGTGTAACATAAGTGTTTCATATTCAATCTCAATATCAAAATACATAGAAGATAATCATACGATGTAACTTAATCATCTAAAACATATTTGCAAGTAATTCACATGATGCATAGAATTTTAACCATATCCATAATGTTTCATCCTTTCATAATAATTTCATAATGAAATTTATATATCAAACAATAAAATCCAAATCTAACAATTATAAGTTACAATACATAACCTTAATTAACCAAGCCACCATCAATCCACTACTAATCTAGTATAGCATTAATGTGTCAGTTTATAACCATAATTAGCATAATCAAGAGTATGATAAGGAAATGAAACCATTAAAATATAATGTGAACATAATGAAAACAAGTGGGTCTCAACATTTTTTACATTTAAAATTTTGAGTTTTGACTTCAGAGGGTTTAGCTTGAGAATTTTTGTGGGTGTAGATCATCATCTCTAAAGCAAATAATTTTTTTCATTATCAATATTACTGAGCAAAATAATGTACACAATTAGACAAGATTAATATAAATATTAGAAAATATGTTTCAGTTGTGTGCATTAAGTTTTGTAATTACCTTAACTTGAGAACTATTTGAGACATGGTTATCATGTAGTATAAAGCAATAAGCTCATGAAAGATAATCTAAATATAATTTACATGTATATAATATATTTTGAAATATTTAGGCACATGAGAGTGAATTCAAAAAGATTGAAACACAAATATATAAAATTTGTTATATATAATTTTACAAATATGTATATGCATATGATGGGCAATGGAGCTGGATCTAGTTCAATGGAGCTAAATCTAGTTGTTATTTCTACACATATCACTATCTACCCAACAAGAAGGTGCTTTTTATAGCTAAATCTGTTGTTTAAACTTTGGTGATAATCAATTTTAATTCTCCTTCAACACTATTAAATCAACTATAAATGAGAATGTGAAGATAATTGTTCAAACAACACATTCAATTACAATATCGATATTAATTTTTTCTTCCTATTTGAACTATAGCATATATAAGTCCTTTGCAAACATACCAATAAGGTCATTGGTCGGCTCTTCAAAAGAAACATCCATATTTTACATATATGATTTGCTATCCTTAGTCGATGTGCATGTCTATAATTATAATTTGTAAATGTGTCTTTGCACTTTAAAAAATACCATGTCTCATCTTTATTTTTGATAAGATAAGCAACATTTACAAGGTTGTTGTACCCTTCACACAGAAAGCCCTAAGGGCCAAAGGACAACCTAGTTCAAACAAAACTTGAACTAGAAGAATAAACAAAGACAACTGACCGAAAGTTGTAGAACAACCAAAAAATTAGACAACCCCCAAATTAGAGGGGTCCAAATTGACTCCCCGAATCCAAGGCCGAGAAGAGGCAATAGATTTGGGGAGACCCTTCTTCTTCCGCAGCATAACCGACTAGGAAGGCTCAGAGTCAAAAACAAACGAGCGAGGCGAGGGGAGTGGATCCACAATAGCCACCCTAGGAGAGGAGCCACTACGAAGCGGAGCTAGGAACGAATCAACGAAGGTAGGAGCAAACAAAGGTCCAATAGAATTGGTCAATGTAAGACATGTAGGTTCTAATAGAACAACGCCAACAAAAGGCTCAGGTGACACAAAGACAACAAAAGTCTCCACATAAGGGATAGCTGGAAGAGGGTCTTGGGAAGACACGGGAGGGTCAGCCACCAAAGAGGAACTAATTGAAGGAACTCCCGAAGGAGGAGAACCCGTAGTAAGATGGTCCGAGAGAGCATCCTTCCACCAAGTCGCAACGCCCTTGTGGCAGGCAAGAAGGAAAACAAAGGCCAAGTGACCCACCAAAACGCAACTCCTACACCGAAAAGGGAGACCCTCATAGTCCAAGAGTTGCTTCCACGGTCTGTCCTCCATCAAAAAAAGCACATCACCATGGAGAGGTTTGGAGATGTCCAAATCGACTAACAACTAAGCTACCATAGTATGCCCAAGCTCCCTAGTTGTAGAATCCACCATTAAGAAGCATCCAATGGTGTTGCCAATAACTTCATAACAAGATTCCTCCCAAAATTGGAGAGGAAGATTTGACAGACGAACCCAGACAGGTTTGATGTTCAATGGCTCCGTAAGAGGATTGAAAGAGTGCGACCAAGGCTTGATGGACAAAGAATGAATACCCCACATCCACCCCTTATCCAAAACATAGTTTCTTTCAGCAAGGGAAACAAAGTTAGAAATAAATAAACCCCTAGCGCTAGGGTAGAGTTCGATCTCCCCAGAGACCAATGGCTTCCAGGAGTTAGACACCCACGTATGAAGATCAGGGAGGGAAGGCCACAAGTCGTTGAACCTGCAAACCACACCTTGCGCCAAATAATAAACCTCATTGTCAACTACATCAGATCCACAAACCACCATTGGAGAAGCCCGAGCATAGGGCAAAGGTCTACGAGCCAATGCAGAGGGCCGAACACCCACCTTAACGACCTTTGAAAAGGATTTCTCACGGCTAGAAGAACCCCCAACAATAGAAAGGAAAACCGACCTAGGAATAGAGTTCGCCTCAGCAGCAGTAGTCGGAGTCACCGGAGGAGGGATAACCCTTGCGCCACCGAGGGCGCACAAGATGAGGGCGACCAGTAGAAGGGCCCCCACTGGCCAAATCCCCGTCAGAAGAAATCATGCCCTGGCCACAAACGCGTCCTCACACATGTCTCCCGCGCTATTAGCAGCAAAAGTCACGCCCAAGCCATCAACGTTGTGTACAAATCGCTGAAGGACAACACAAACCTCATCCTCACAGCCCCTGCGTGCATCAGGACCCACGTCCAAACCAGTCACAACTCCAACACGAGGAGAGCCATTAGCAAACGCCCGTTGGACAACACTGACAACGCTCCCGCTCACAAGCATTTTGAAAAATTTCATCTTTATTAGATGATAGGCTATATATACTGTGAGGTTTCGGTTGAAACCTGTCTCACACGAGGATATAGCCTGGTAAACAAATTTCCTCCACCGGATTACCGCTCTTTTCGCCCGTTTTATTAACTCACCGGTCTGGCGATTTTTAATAACTCAAATCGAATCTTGTATGTAAAATCATAGCAAATTAAATCTCGTAGCGATGTCATCAATGCCTCACTTAATCTACAGTCGGTGATGTTTATATTTAATTTTATTTTATATTCCCTTCATTGCCCTGGATCACCGCCTCCAATTTCCATAAATGGCCCTGAAGCCTTTACCCTAATTTTATTCTATTCATCTTAACATTGTTGCCTTTTTGCATCAAATAGGGCATGACGCTAGGGTTTCATTGCAGGTTTTCTGGCGTTGCTTCATTGCAGGTTTCTAGCGCTGCTTCACCTCTGTGATTCCCGAGAGGAAAATTTATATCAGCTGTTGTTTCAATCATTACAAATTCGTTGGTTGATCTACAACCAGGTTTATGAGGGTGATTTGCCTATTGTAGAAGAACATCGGGGTTTTGAGCCTCCTTGTCTCGTGATTTATGGATAATGATAATCCCGATGGTCCGATAAGGCTTTCAAATGAATCTTCGATGTGGTATTGGTTCGTTTGATTGTTTCTATCGGGGTTTCAGGAAGTCACTGCATCACAGATGTATGTTAATGATGCAAAGCCAAATGTGTCGACCCAATAAAGGAATTAATATTGTTTCTTCGGGGTTTCGTGCTGGCATGTCTTCTCCTCCCAATCCGATGTGGATCAAAGTTTGTGCTGGTGCAATATAGTGAAAGCATTGAGTATTTTCAATAAGGTTGAAAGAGGTTTTCCATGGAGGTGTTGAGGTTGGGCATGCTTGTCTCCCACATACTACCAGTAGGCAGGTATGGAAGGGCATTATTTTTGGGGAGTCAAAGATCATTGTCCCTTTATCCCATGGCAAGCGTGTAATGGGAGGTCTAATGGCCCAACAAGGAGAGCATTTAGGAGACTTTATGATTCGAGATTATTATCATTTAATTTCTCTAGAAAACAAATTGCTATCTAAAAGAAAATATGTATCTAGACAAAATAGTTAACCAGATTCATTAATCTGTTACTATTTTGTGCTTTCCCTTCTTACCTTCTTACATGGTTGTAGTTTACTGTTCTCGATTGCAATCCCTACTGAAGATTCTTGAATCTTTACCATTCAGCATAATGTTTGGGGTATAACAAAGAATGCTTGGATTTTTTTGCAGGTTTTTGCTTTCGATTTGCTCTTCATTGACTGATCCAAACTCAGATGATCCTCTTGCACCCGAGATTGCTCACATGTACGAGAGGGACAAGTCTAAATTTGAGACAACTGCGAGGAGCTGGACCAGAAGTATGCAATGGGTTAAGAAAATATAATTTTAACATTGAGACTTTTTTGGCTTAAAAAAAATACTATTCTTAGCTAGGATTCTCGAAATTTAACATCGAGAATTTTAACATTTATTTGGGATTAAATTTGTGGAGGCAGATATTAGTAAACCCCTTTGTTTAGTAACTAGTTGTTAGATAGGTTAATCATAGATATATATGGTTTACCATGCATTCTGTTACACAAGTTTTAAAATGTGAATTTAGATTTTCTTGTGAGAGACATTAGGCATGTAAGGTTTCTTAATGAGAGGGGGACTTTGGTTATGCTACTACAACTCTGGATGCCACCATGTATGTGTTATACGACTGTAGATGATAATATCTATGTACGTGATCCTTTTGCTCTGTTAGATGATGATGATCCCTAGATTAGAACCTTGGAATTACTCCTAACAATGTCCTTGGTAGGTGCTTGGTGTACAAGATTTCACTATCTCCTCGTATGGGTCACACCATGGAAAAAGCCAAAGTAAATTTCAAACAACACTGTTTGGTGGATGAAAAATTTCTTAAACTGAGGACTCTAAATGAACCTCTTGTTGCTACAGAGGGGTTCTTTTTGATCCTTCGTCCAAATGGAGAAATTCACTTTGATACCATGTACCTCCTAAATGCTCTTGTTCATAGGAGCATTGTCAATTAACATAGATTAACCCCTGAGTTCTATGATATGTTGAAGCCCTTTATCACACCCACTGAGCTATCCACAATGGCACTGAGGCACATACTTGCCTACACGAACCCTATTTATGATGCATTAACAAGAATTAAATCTATGATTTATTGGATATCGAGAACCCCAAAGATTACAGAGAAAAAAGTTGAGAAGTAGATTGATTATCACTCTTACAAAATCCTACTGTCTTCATTGGGAAGTAGAGCTGTTAAACCGAGTCACAACTCATAAGGCACTTCAAGAGGTATGCAAATATATTTGTGTGAGTAATATTCATGGATGATAGCATGGAATCCATGTCCTCTGGGGCATTAACAGTGCACAAAGCACCTATTATTAAACATGTTTCCTCCTGTTCTCTTGCACATAGGACTGCTATTTATAGGTGATTGAAGCAAACAATGCATAGTGTCTTTGAGTTGTGCGGACATAAATATTCATTTCTTGCATTTTCTGCTAATCACTTGAGAGACTGTTCTGCATTCTTCTTTGCAAAGGCAGAAGATATTGAATTCCAACAAATTAAGAGCTAGATGGGAATCTTTCCTAAATACAATGTTGCCAAGCATGCTGCTAAGAATGGGTCAAGCTTCTCCTCAACCTATTGCACAGAACGGGTACCAAAAGAATAGATTGAAAACATTTAGGACATTACAAGGAATAGCTATGAATTCTCAGATGGTATAGGAAAGATCACACCAGATCTTTCCATGGAAGTTGCTCAGAAATTACAAATCAACCCTTCATCAGCCTACCAGGTTCGATAATGGTGGCTACAAAGGTGTGGTTGCAATGTGGGAAGGAGAAACTGGTAGCAGCTATAAGCTCTCATTAAGGCCTAGCATGAGAAAGTTTGAATCTCAACATGACATGCTTGAAATAATCACCTGGAAATGCTACCTACCTTTCTTATCCTAATGCATCATCCTAATACAACTTTGGGATTGATGGAGATATCTACTTTGTTTTTTGGGACTCTAGGCACATACCATTAAGCGGTGAGAGTTGTGAACCCATGGATTCTGATCTAGGTCAACTAAAAGAGTCAACCAAGCTTGTGAAAACCCTCCACTTTCTACCTTAATTTTTGGCTTCACAGGTAGTGCTCTTTTCTTGTGCAATATAAGCTCTCAGGAAGTGCCTGTATTATGGTATTTAGTATAGTCTATTACATTTTCGTACTACTACTTTGGAGAACTCATTTAAGTGGTAACCCGAATTAGTTATAATTCTACGTAAGAAAATAAACTCTTGGATGGCACTCTATCTATTTGTAAGGTGTCTTGTTAAATCCTTTGGTTTTAATTTGTGATAGTTGGCTCTGAATCTCACAAATGACAACATAGAAAGTATGCTTATCAATCCAATTGTTGCCTTATCCTTATTGATGCTTTTGTTTTTTGTGGTTGCAATATTGCAAATACAAATAAAACTATAAGATCATCTTTGGAAGTTATTGTATGTCTTAATTTTTATAGAATATAAAGGAAATGATTCGAGTCTTTAAAACAGATAGACAGCCTCTAAATAACAAAACATTTTGGGTATAGGATCCAATTGTTTCAACTTACCATTGAAAGATGGTTATGAGCTGATAGGCTATATATAGAGTGAACTTTCATACTGAAACTTGTCTCACACCATTAAACAACAAATGGTTTACAACTTCCAATCGCGTCAGATCAAATTGGATCTACCCAAATCATATCGGATTTACTGCAATCTAATCGGATCGCTGAAATATTTCCTATCTTATTCCTTATCCTAATGGCACTGCCATTGTGTCATTTGCTATAAATATGTATTGCTACAACTATCCCATCAGTCCTCCAAAGAATCAAGTCCAGTTTGCCATGGTCTATTATGTTTTCAATTACTCCAAATTGCGCATCTGGGAGGTAAACAATTCCTCTGTTTTCTTTTTCCATTTTCTGATTGATTACAGTATAACAAAATTAACATCGAGATTGTGGGTTTTTGACATCTACATTTGGGATTTGTGTGGTTTGAGGAGTTTAGCAAAATGGTGTATCTAGATGCCGACATTCAAGTCTTCGATAAAATTGATTACCTATTTGACATGCCAGATGGGTATTTCTATGCTGTCATGGATTGATTCTACGAGAAGACATAGAGTCACACGACCCAGTATCAGATTGGATACTACCCGCAGTGCCCCAAACAAGGTGACGTGCCCTGCTGTGTTGGAGAAGGATTGCCCTGCTTTGTACTTCAATGCCAGAATGTTTGTGTTTGAACCTAGTAAATTAACCTTGGAAAGCATGATGGAAAATCTCATGTCCACCCCTCCAACACCCTTTGCAGGGCAGGTAATCTATATTTGCATTGCTTTTATCTTTGTAAATATCTTTTTTATTTATTTATACTGTTTGATGAAGTATACATATTTTTAGCTCTTGTTAATAGATTGAGGCGGCAGTTGCAGGTGCGATTGGTTTTGGTTTATCACATTTTTTCTCACCGACATCGTGGAGAACATGAAATAATTGTGCAATTTAAATGAATGGTTTTTTGAAGTTGCACGGCTAGATCATTTATTTTTGTGTGCTTTGTTTCATAACATTCATGGACGTTATGAGATTATATAATTTTTAGCTAAATATTTTCAAGAAACCCCAGATTATAAAAGGCAGTTACAGTTTTACATTTTACCCCAATACCTAATGAGAGATTTTAGGGAACCTGGATTATAACTCTCCCAATTCTCATCTACCTCTTCCATTTGTAGGAACCTAAAAATAAACAGCCTGCTACATTCTTTGCTATTTATAACTTTTAACTCAAATCTCGATGTAGAGAGCCCCATGTCATTGAATCAACTCCACCGTACAAAAATAAATAAAAATTGTTGAATTCCCTTGCATTTGATAACTATAATATTGCCTGCACACACATAAAATTATACTTATATTTTTCTATTGGCGTAACTCTTGCACCCTTTTCCCATGCAAGTGCTAGTTTTAATAACTCTTTCTTTACATTATTTTCCATCTAGCTCAAGGGAACAAGTTGGTTGTCAAAATAAATTTGATTTTATGAACTATATTGTTGCTTTTAGAATGCATTGGATGGGTTGTTTCATGTACATAGTCTCTTCCTAAATTTTGGGAATTGTATTTCTTTTAATTAGTAGACATGTCTATAGGCTTATTGGATGGCAAGATAATATCATTCACATTCAATTCAAACCAATATTTTTGTTGTTTTTTATTATGGTAAAATAGTTTTGAAGGTACCAAAACCTCCATACAACAAATAGAATAGCTCAAAGAATACACAACAAATTGTCAGATGGGAGGAGATCACATCTGCAACCAAGGTATGAATAAGGAAACAACTCTATTTTGACCAATTATAAATGTTGCTAGACCCTACCCTATTCAAACTCACACCCTTTAATTTGGTGTGCAATTGGGAGAAAAATTTGGGAAAAACTTTCTTTTGCCATTAAATAATTATCTAGAATATATTATCACCAAAATCCTTAGATCTAGGAGAGGGAGTGGTGACTCCCTCTCTAAGGGCCCCTCCATTGATGCAACAAAAATAAAAGAGCATCTATATGGAGTAGCCAAACATCAAACAATCACCTCAAGTATAGGTTGATGCAATGTCAAAGCCAAAGGTATAGTAGAGAAGAGGAAGTATAGCCCAAACCAACCAGAGAAATGACTGAAGTTATCATTGTATTTCTTCTATATTAGGGTTTATAAGTGAGTAGCGACCAAAGTGTTTACCACCTTCACATTATACTCAACAACATTGCCCATATTTAATTGCATG
Source organism: Sequoiadendron giganteum (assembly GCA_007115665.2). NCBI lineage: Eukaryota > Viridiplantae > Streptophyta > Pinopsida > Cupressales > Cupressaceae > Sequoiadendron > Sequoiadendron giganteum. The sequence continues at coordinate 665,385,540 of CM021105.1, read as the reverse complement.
CAAAAAAACATAATAGAAGTGGTACATACCTTGGAGTTGTGCACCTTCCTCTTGAGTGGTTAGCTCTCTTAAAGTCACATTAATGATTGAAGACATATCTAATAACTTGATGCTCCTCCTAAGAATCACAATCTCATCCCTCATTATGGAGCTTAAGTCTTTGCAAATGACAACTCCAATAGCATTGATAAACTAAGTATTGGTGATGTGCACCATGAAAAAAACTAATGGTTTGGAATTGTAAGGTCATCTTCTTAGAGACAAAGCTTGAAATTATCTAGTAAAAATATTCAAGTTGGTTGTTCAACTTGTTGCACAACCTATTAGCACTCTTAAGATTCTGACAAGATATTGCATATACAACTCTAATTTGAACATTGATACAATGAAGATCTATAACCTCGCTAAAATGAGTGGCATCTCAACGTGTTCACAATCTATAATATCAAAGGAAAAAAATATCCATATCCTTTTTGTGTGTTGAATTGGTGGATTTTCGCTTTCATCATAACGCGACCCTTTATAAGCCACCTTGCTTGGAATGGATTCTAAATGTCTAATAGGTAATAGTAGAGACAAGTTGTTTCCTATCTAAAATTTTTCCATATTCCAAATAGTTCTCTTCAAGGAAATAGTTTTGCTACTCTATTATTCTTAATTAGACATCTCAATGGACCACCTATGATCTCAACATGTTTTCCTTGTTTATCTTGTTTTGAAAAAGGTAAGTGGGATCATTGATGATATTAGCGTACAAGTACATTATTTCTAGTTACAAGATCACAATCCACCTATACAAGTACAATAAGTAATACAAATAGAAACACATTAAATAATGAGATCAAAAAATTTAGTTGTTTCTAAGAAATCAATCAATAATTTTTAGAAATCAATCAAATATATTAACTCACCTAATTTGTAAATAACAAGGCAACTGTATCTAATTAGAGTAGCATGTATTCTAATAGGATTACTTTTGAAGTTATGTAGTGATAATATTTTTTTGTTGTTGCAAAGTGTAGTTTTTTGCTTATGAGCTTCATTAGAGAACTAGTTTATATTAAATTGTTGAGTCGAGGACATGTCTAAACTAAACAGTATCTAATACATAGAGATGTGGTTGTAAATGTAAGTTTCTCACAAAAATTGCAAAAAAGGGACAACTTTCCACATGTTCATGAACTTTTGTTTCTCTTATTGATTACACTTTAAATTCTTGCATGGCATGTGCAATTGAATAAATCATTTTTTGCTTGTTGAAATATCTTAAAGCAAATAAATATATTTTGCAAAATTTTGAATACTACTTTCATGGAATCCATTCCAATTGATAGGACATGACTCAATTAATAAAATGAGATATTTACCCAAATGGAAAAAAAATTGTTTACATAGTTTTAAAATAAAAGACTATTGAACATTATTTAAATAGTTTTGAAATGCAAATTTGATGAAAGGAGCAAATGCTCCTATTATAACTTAAACTTCTTACAAAAAAATGACAAAAAAAACCAAATTTTCACAAGTTATATGAAATTTATTTACTGTTGCTTTCATTGATTGGACTTCAAAGCCCTCCATGACATGTGCATCCAAATGAGTTATTTTTGCTTGTTGAAATAGCTCAAAGCAATATTTTGCAAAAAAATTGAATACTATTTTCAATGAATCCATTCCAATTGATAGATGGACATGACTCAAATAGTATGACAAGAGAATTTATCATAACCAAAAAGCAATTGCTACAAATTTACCTGAAAAACATTCTACACAATGATTTATAAACTATACGACTTGGTTTTTAATTTATTTTTGAATAAATAAGTATTTATACTAACACAATTTTAAAGCTTTACTTTGATACTTTTCATTGTCTTTCTTCTTTGTTCTCACAACTGCAAACGGAATCCAAGAAGAATCCTAAGTTAAAGGTGCAAATTCAACAAATCAAGTTTCAAGTGAACCAACTATTAAGTCAAAAGCGTCTTCATACTACACAAGCTCTAAGGTCCCAATTTTGATTATGCTGCTATAGTTCAAAAATGTAAATGTTGCTGCTCTGAAGTCTCAGTTTGGATTTTGCTATTCTAGTTTGAAATTGTAAATGTTGTTCTAGTTTGAAATTGTAAATGTTGTTCTAGTTTGACATTGTAAATGTCGTTGTTCCAAATTGCTACAGTAGTAATGTAACATTTTTAGTGATTGATGCTTAGTCTATTGTTGTTTATGTAACTATTTATGTTAAGTCTACTGCTACTTATGTAATTATTTATGCTATGTCTATTGTTGTTATGTAAGTTTGTTACTGTTGGTGGTTGTTTTTGGCCATTATGACTTGATCAGCGTCTTTACAGTTTATAACTACTTGTATCTTACATTATTTCAATATATAAGAAAAAAAGTATTTATACTAACGCACACAAATTTTATCTAATTTTCCTTCCACTAAAATCAATACATGTAAATTGAATATAATTCACCTTTTGAATGACTATATATATGTATGTATTCTTTTTAAATGGATATAAAGCCTAAGATAAGTCATAAAACTAGTTTATCTATCTTAATATATTAAGATATATATTATACGCCAAGAGATATCATTTTTGAGGCATTTTTTTTGTTCTTCACTTTTTTGAATTTAAAAAATACACCTCAAAAATGATATCTCTCGACGTATAATATATATCTTAATATATTAAGATAGATAAGCTAGTAGCAGCTGCAACATGCGTAACACATTGAATAAATTAATATATTTAGGGTTATGATTAGAGTTAGCATTTAGGATTAGGGTTTATATCATGGTTAGGGTTAGCATTAGGGTTAGGGTTTAGTGTTAAGGTTGGGTTTATGACCATAGTTATTAGGGTTATGATTAGAGTTAGCATTTAAGATTAGGGTTTATATCATGGTTAGGGTTAGTATTAGGGTTAGGGTTTGGTTTAGATTTATTATTATGATTAGGGTTAGGGTTTAGTGTTAAGGTTGGGTTTATGGTCATAGTTAGTGTGAAAATTATGTGAGGGTTAGGGGTAGAATTATGGTTAGGGTTAGGGTTTGGATTATAATTATAACAGATTTCAGGTTAGGAATAAGGCTTTGGTTAGTGTTAAGGGTAGGGTTAGAATTACTATTAATGTTTGGATTGGAATTATAATTAGGGGTAGTGTAAAGATTTATATTTGGTCAGGGCTATGGTTTGAGTTAGGGTTAGGGTCAAGATTAGGATTAAGGTTAAGATTAGAATTAGGGTTAGGGTTAGGATTGGGGTTATAAGTTAGAGTTAGGCTTATATTTATATTAAGGTTTAGGCTTATATTTATCATAACCCTAACTCTAACTCCAGCATTGACCCCAATCTTAACTTATAACTCATAACTCTAACCTTAATATAAATATAAGCCTAACTCTAATCCTAACTTATTGAATCTTAACCTTAATTGAACCCAACCCACAATCCAAACCCTAATTGAACCCTAACCCTAATGCTAAACCCAAGCTTTATTTTAGAACCCTAACCCTAACTAAACCCCAACCTAACTTTAATCCTAGTTATAATTTGAATCCTAATACTAACCCTAGTTGAACCCTAATTCTAATTGAATCTTAATCCTAAAAACAGTCTAATCCTAACTTAAACCTAACCCTAACTATAATTGAATTCTAACTCTAACTCTAATTCTAACTCTAAAAATAATTCTAACTCTACTCATTATTCTAACTCTAACACTAACCCTAATTCTAAAAGCAAGCTTAATTATAGCTATATTACTAATTGAAACCTAACCCTAACCATAATTAAAACCTACCCTAGGTGAACCCTTACCCTAACCTTAGAACATTAACCCTAACCCAAACCCTAATTGTGCCTAACTCTAACTCTAGTTGAATCATAACCCTAATTCCAACCCTAATCTTGATCCTAACCTTTACCCCAAGCTTTATCCTATAATCTTAATCATAATTGAACCTTATTGTAACCCCAAACCTAACCCTAATTAAACCCTAATCCTACCCTAACCTCAACCCTAATTGACTTCTAATTGAATCCTAATTGAAGCTTAATCCTAACTGATCCCTAACCCTAACCCTATCCCTAATTCAACCCTAATCCTAATTAATCCTTAACCCTAACCCTAATTGTCATCCCGATCTATCTTTAATCAGCTAAACCTTACAAGCTTTATCTTAGAATTTTTATCGAACCCCAACCCTAATTTAAACCTAATCATAATCATATCCATCTCTCTCTATATACATATATCCTAATTTAATACATTTGTACCTCTCTCTCTATATATCTCCCTTTCTCTACCTCTATATATAACTTCCTATATCTTTCTATCCCTCCATATATCTCCCTCTCTTTGTCTCCCCCTCTTTATATCTCTATTTCTCTATCCCTCTTTATCCATATCCATCTTCATCTTCATCTCTATCTCTATCTTCCTTTCTATCTCTCCCCCTATCTCTATCTCCTTACCTCTCCCTGTATATCTCTCTACTTCTCTATCCTCTCTTTATTTCTATCCCTCTCTCTCTCTCTCCCTATATATATCCCTCTCTATCTCTACATTAATATATCTCCCTCACACACACACTCCCTATTTCTCCCTCCCTATATTTATCTCTATATATTTTCCTCACTCTCACACATAAACTCCCCATTTTCCCCTCCCTATATTTTCCTCTCCCCCCTTCTCCCCCTTCTATCTGTCTCTGTCTCTCTATACTTATCTCTATCACCTCCTTTATCTCTCTCTTTCCCCCTATATCTCTATCTTCCCATCTCACCCTCTCCCTCACTCTTTATATCTCATTATCTCTATCTCTCACTTATTCGCTCAATCTCTCCCTCCATCTTTCCTACTCTCTCTATATCCCTCTCTACCTCTCTCTATTTATCACTTCCTATATCTTTACGTTGCTCTCTCCAACTCCCCCTCTTTCATTGTCTCTCTCTTTTTGTCTATTTATCCCTTTCCCTCTTTGTCTTTCCTTCCATCTCCCCCTCTATATATTTATTGCTTTGTCTTTGTCTTTGACTCTCTATAGCTCACCCCCTCTATCTTTCCCCCAAGTTGTATCTATCTCTCCATCTCTCCTTCTCTCCCACTTTCTCCCTATCACCCCTTTCTATATCTTTATACTTCTCCTCTCTCTAATTTTCTCCTTCCTCTCCCTCCCTCTCTATATATTTATACATAACTATCTCCCTCTCTCTCTCATGCATACACACACACACTCCTTGTTTCTCCCTCCCTATCTCTACCTCTATCTCTATATCTATCTCTCCACCTCTCTATCCCTATCTCTCCATATTTCTTCTTTCATCAATCCCTCCATCTCTATCTTATTATCTCTCCATGTCTCTCTACCCCTATATTTGTCCATCTCCACCTCTTATATATCACTCGCTATATCTTTGTCTTTGTATCCCCCTCAATCTCTCCCTATCTCTCCCTCTCTCTCCATCTCTATATATTTACGTCTTCCACCTCTATCTATCCCTCTATCCTCTCTCTCTATTTATCTCCTTCTCCTCTCCATATCCCTCTCCTCCATCTCCATCTCCATTTCCATCTCTATCTCTATCTCCTTACCCTTGTGTCTCTTTCTTGCTCTTCCCCTATATCTCCCCCTCTTTCAATCTCTACCTCTCCCTCTCTCTCCCTCTCTCCCTATTTGAAGCATAACACGAGTCTATTGGTAATGGAGCTTGATTATCTTCCCGATTTAGAGGTTTTGTTTTAGTTGTGTGTAGATCCTTCTAAGTGGATGCATAATTGATTTGATTTTAACCATAAACATGATTTTAATCTTAGTTGAACCCTAACCCTAACTCTAACCCTACATAAATAACTACTTGTCATGCTTTCTACCAAACAATATTATCTATTGTATTCTTTATACTAACGCATACAAATTATATCTAAAATTGTATCTAATTTTCCTTCCACTAAAATCAATACATGTAAATTGAATATAATTCACCTTTTGAATGACTATATATATATTCTTTTTAAATGGATATAAAGCCTAAGATAAGTCATAAAATAACACACTACTTAAAAGCTAAAAAGATACACTAGTTTTATATAGTTTAAAACTTTAAAAGATACTATAATTAATAAAATTGTATTGTTTTGCTTGTAAATAGTTAAGAATTACTATTATCTAAATTTTGTTATAAATTTTTCTACAATTTGTTTAGCACAAAAAATTTAAATATAAATGCATTTTTATTGAATTTATTTCTACATTGCAAAAAAACCATAGCCAATGTAATTTTCACTTATAGATGTAGTTTCAAAATAAATAGTAATATTTTATGACAATTTTTTGTGTGCTTTAAATATATAATCCAAACTTGGAGGAAGTTGAAAATTGTAATGGTGGCTCTGAAATGAAGTTTGATCAAATGTGAATACAGGTCAAATTATTACTAATAAATAGAAAATTTGTCGATATCAAGATGAAAAAGGGTAGTCATTATTAGTCCTTGCCTTTATAATAGGAGACTAATATTTTCGATTGAGCAGAGCGCAAATTTATTTGTGCATTGGGAATGAGCACGAGATTAATGCAATGCTAATCCAAAGTTCGGATTTTCCATTTATTTTGCTAGAAAAAAATTACTATTTATCTTCGTTTGCATTAGCGAGTGCCTAATTTCTTGGGGGTTTACATTTTATAGCAATAATTTTAAACAGGTTGTTCAATCATCGGGAGAGGGCAAAGTATTACGATTATTTCCCTAATGTTTTGTCTGCTTTTTCAAGGAAGGGCACATGGACCTGGAACTGGGCGCATGGCTAGATAATGCTTCCACATTTTGCACTAGCTCACATGCATTCTTCATGGAGTCTGAGCAGGTGGCATTCTTCCCATTAGGTGGCATTCTTCATGGCAAGTATGGCAACTATCTGCCTGCTTCATTCAGTGCAGGTCCAGACAAAACCTATCTCTAAAGCCTGCACGCCTACGCTAGGAACGATTGTCTAGCGTTCATGTGACTTGGCTTAGACTTGGAGCTAGGGTTTGGAAGCAAGTTTGAGTTTTCTTCTTTGAGGTACAAGCATTTGACGATAAAATATTACATTAATTTCTTGTTGTTGAGGGTTATTTTGCAACTATTTTATTATGTTTTTGGGTTAATGGAAGATACCAAATGGCCAAAGCCATGAGACCAGATTTCTTTGACGCATTTCCCCAAACATTTTACTGCCTTGTCAATGCTATTTCAAGCATCCATGGCTTGTTTGAAAGCATTTGTTTTAGGCTTTTGGCCATGGCAGCAAGGCGTTGAGATGTTTGATAAAATGCTTTGGTAGAGATGTACGGAAAATGTGGTAGCGTAGACAAAGAAATGAACTGTTTGGGAAAATGTCTCAAGTGAATGTGGTCTCGGTGATATTCAGCATATAGAATTGTTTTTCTACAAAAATCTCATGCTTCCCTTTTGAATTTAGGGCTTTGAATCTATACAATAGCCACACAAACTACTTATTTGAATTGACAATGACAATGGTTAAACCTCAATTTGTTAGATGTTCATCTAAGGTTGAGCCTGTTGTGAAAAAATTGTGGGAAAAGTAATAACAATTATATAATGGCAATGGTTAATGCTCTGAACAATATAGATGGTAGCCTAAAACTCGTTAGTGATAGTAGTGGCATTTATGAGATTCAAAATGCTCTGCTTGGAAAGAATTTAGTCAATGTTGATAAATGCATTGCCTGTCTTGTCAGTTTCTTTCAACAACAAAAAGATAAAAAATTTCATAGAAAAATTGTTGTTTGGCAATCTTGCATATCAGAAAATGCCAAAATGGAGAAAAGGATCAACAACAATTTCTATTTGCCTACTCTCAAATGATGAGTTCTTTATGTTAAAGGTGTTTGATCCATAGCTGATTTCTATTAGTCCGCTCTTTAAAGCTAAGCTTTTACTAGCACCTATACATGAGTTGAAGATTCAAAGGATGCAGGCTCTTCTAACCATAGTTACCAAATTTAGCTGAATCTGAATTTTTGGGACTAGCCAGATTCGTCTGATTTAGTCCAGAATTTTAAATTCCTATTAAATTTTTATTGGATTCAATAAAAAATTTGGATTTATGAATATTTTGACTTGAACTAATTCAAAATTTCAAACCTAGTAACTATGGTTCTAGCTAGTTTGATTGATATGGATGATAGCAGTCTCACACTCATTCATTAGCTTCATCGACCTGGTGCTAATTGTCTTTGATTTTGACCTGTCTTTTTGAGTATGATCATTTATAAAAGGCAGACTTTGGCTTCATGCTCAGTACAAGCATTTATTCCGTGTGGGATGATTGGACAACCTGTTTAAAATTATTGTTGTAAAATGTAAACTTCAAAATAAAAGCCACGAAGAAAACACTATTTTTTCACTTCAATATCAATAAATTGACTACTACTTGTTCCAAAGGAATCTAATTGTTGTAAAATGATCAAGACCTCCAGCATAATTATATAATACAATATACCATATATAGATTTGAAAATAACTATACTGAATTATTAATTTTCAAATTCATTATTATTTTGCTTCTAATCTCCTGTTGGCTTATTCCTTGAACCTCCTATGGGTTCAAGTGAGTGTATAAAATACACACAAAACATCACATAGACCTACAACCACCACATAGTTGTCGTTTCAAATAGGTTTCTCTCTCTCCTCCTTTTCTTTTTTAATTTTAGGATACAAAGAATTTGGCCAACCAAAATAAAAATCCCATGGCTTATGAATACCTTAGCGTGCTAGATCTAACTCTTGTTCTTCATCCATACATCACCATGCCTCTCAAATTTGTAGACATACATCTCAACATTGATAATTTTCATTCATGTTTTGTCTATTGTACACAACTAATAATGGCTCCTTTGTAGACTCTTGACACCTTTAAATGATGTCCTGCGTGATAGAGTTGCACTATTAATTGGAAATGACTAATCTTTGTCATATACTATTCTAAACACAATACTTCTAGCATCACAAAGGTGTTTTAATGCCACCCTTTTATACCTCCAAATCATGGTCACACCTCATAGACCTCCAAATGTTGCTTGCAATCGGTTCTTTGTTATGGCAAAAAACATTAGATCTAAAACTACCCACACTAAACAATACCAATGGCACTTGAACATGATCCAAAATCACGAAACCAAAAATACCACTACCAAATCAATAGCTGAACCCATGCATTCTGATGTACATATGAATATTCTTGAACATCTAGAAAATCCATAAATCTAAAATATAATAGATCTGCAATTTGGAACAATGGAACACACAAATTTACAACATATAAGCACACATTTGGTGTCTTCATTTTGAAAGTGTTGGAAAAATTCTCCTACAAATCTCATATTTACCTATGCATAGATTCCACTAAAACAAAAAGTTAATTGCATAAGGAACGAGTCACCTCCTCTAGCTCGAAAGCAAGCTCTATTACCAAATGTAGGAATTCCAAGCTACAAATGTTAGTTTCACATAACCTTTATGAGATAAACTATGTTAAAATAGTATCTAGAATCCATAATCATAGTTATAGCATCCTTGTATTTGTCACTTGTTCCATCGAGCTAATTGTACACTGAAAAGCATTGTAAAAGTACATTTTCCAGAACTTCAGTTTGATACAAATCTATAGGACATCAGTTGTTTTTTAGTCGCAACTAGTCTTAATGATCGAGAAGTATGTCTATGTTGCTTGTTTATAAAAAATGAAATGTTTGTAGAGGTCTGCTTTCCTGTAATTTCTATTTTGTTTCAAGCTTTGCTGCAAGTATCATATTTTGGTTGAATATTGATATTTTCTATGCACCAATTCTAAATAGAATAGCCTCTTGGCACATTATCTTCTTAAAAAGGCAAAGTTTTTCCAAATTGTGTTTAATCTGTCATCCAGACATTGCTAAGCTTTCTAATCAAATCTGCATTGCCATTCCAAGTAACTAGTACCCTCAAACCAAAGAATGTCCTGCCACCATACGAACCAGTGTGCATGACATGTGAACAAAAGGTTTTCCTCACAGAAGCATCAAACAGTGACGTTCAATGCGCAACATGTGCAACAACAACGAAATTTGAATAGAGGCAATTTCTCCAATGCACAATTCAAACAACAGATGGAAATCTGGATTGTTACTTGCACAAACAATTGCTAGAAAACAACTTCCCTCAACTTGCAGCAATACCCTTTTCTAAATTACAAAAAAAACATGTTGGCAGTAATTTTCATGCTACACAAATTTCAATTACAAAGAACATTTACACTTGCAATGGACAATTGCATCATAGCAATTGTCAAACAAGACAATGCTGTCACACCTCCACCCAACTAAAAAGGGATTTGCAACTTGACACAGGGACTTATTCTGCACAAAATAATTACTTGTCAAGAGCTTAAGGAGCACCAAACTATATTTATCTAATGCTTTCTTGCCCAAATATATGATTGCATCTGTTGTAACATCTGACAAAACTATTCTCCATCTTCACATATAATGTTTTGATAATTAATTACAAAAACATAGTCCATAGCATCTTATTATATAACAAAGAAATTGTTTCCATGTAAATTTTCCTTCCGAATATGAAGCTGATTTGAAGATGCAATTCTCTGTCCGTTTGACATGTTTTTGATGATGAATTAGTCAAGATTAATGCTCAAATGCTTACTGTTTATTCTAGCATTAAGATTATATGAATTGATCCCAAAGCATTTGATGTTGAAGGAACATGTCATGTTTTATCTGAATTTTGTGGCTAGCTTACCTGTATTTCCATTCTGCAATTTCTAAAACAGCATTGCAAATGCATTGAGAAAATTTTGGAATACTGCATACAAGAAACATGTTCAACTTAAGTGCAACTTCAGTTTCAGTACCTCCTTTAGAATTTGCACCTGGTTCAAGCACATTTTCCCTCATTCATCTCCATACAGAGTTCTCAATCTTTTTTTTCCTTCAACTTATGCTCCATGTAGGCAAGCACATTTTCCCTCATTCATCTCCATACAGAGTTCTCAACTTTTTTTTCCTTCAACTTATATTCCATGTAAGCATAAATCATGCGTATTATATTTCTCTTGTTTAAGAGTTCTCACAACCTGAATCTTGTTCTTCATTCTTATCAGTGTTTCCATTTCTTTTACATCAAATTATTTTGATTCATTCCTATTCATATCATTCAAATTTCATCTGGATTATCTGTCCTTTACCTTTGTAATTTTTCATAGCACTGTACAGCACCGCTCTTCATGACTTACACTATTTTTGCTGTTCAACCCATTGTTATCATGACCATCCTCTCTCTGAAATTGGTAGTGATGGCTCTTGGTCTCCACGTCCTTAAGCATAGAGGACTTACAGGACCAACTTCAGACATTGAGATTTTTCTCTTGGATGCTCTAGAACTAAGGCTTGCCATGACCTCTATCTTTGAGAGGCACTATTAATATTATAAATATAACCTTCGAGTTTGGCCTTATCTGATGTGGATGATTCTGATGAAGGTGACTGCGATCTCCTTCGAGGCCATGTGTCTTTTGATAGTCCACACAACTATTAAAAAATTAGCCAGTTTTCTATGACCAATGCTGTATCTCAGAAGAATCTTGCTAGTATTTAGGGAAGACACCATAAAATTCCACATATTAAAGAGCCTTTTTCTGTCTGAAGAGTCCATATGTTTGCGTCTCAGAGCACTATGCTATAGCAGATTGCTTTCTGACTGCATTTATCCAAATGAATTCTGCATCTGGCACCTTATTTACCAGCTGAGTGTCTCCTATTCATGCACCAACCATTTCTTCTGGGAAATAAATCTTTTTCCAACTTTATAGTGGGAATCTTCCTCTTATAATCAGGTCCATTTGAAATTTGTTTTTGAACATTCCTTATTATCTCAGCCACTTTCTTGAGAACTTAATGGTTGGACGGAGTCACATTTACCAGCCGAAGCTGCCTGGATAAGGAAAGCCATTCAATCAATCATTCATTCATTTCCAGTGGTCTGAATGATTATAAATAAATAGGTACACACTAACATAAGTAATGGGAAAAGCATTCCTTCTAAAGGCTCGCTGAAATTGAATTTTTAGGTTTTGTAAAACACTACCCTATTGTTTTGCTATTTATACCAACAAGAAAATTGAATTCTGATCATGGTCAAACTTGTTGTGCACAGCAAACTGCTCATTCGAAAAATAATTGCTTGAGTAAGGTGAGGTTAAAGACATTTAAAACTATGTCCTTATGTTTTGCGCTTTTTGTTTCTTCTGTTAACAAGAAAATTGAACAGCAAAAGTTAAACTTTTAAGGAAGTTCTGACGTTCTGTAAAACCCTACACTTACATGTTGTTCTGTTCCTCTTGTTTTTATGCAAAAAGAGAATTGAACTTAATAAGATTTATCTTCTACAATGTTTAGATTGGCACAGAAGTTCTCTGTCATGTGAACTTCAGTGTTTCTGAGAACCTTTCCTTTTTGTTTTGCCTCTGTTTCCAATACCACCATATTTTCAAGTGAGCTGCAAAAAGTGTAAATCTTCATGATATTTTCTAAGATAAGGAAACTTGTAGATTTAGTGAAATCCTGCCTTTCTGTTTTGCTCTTATTTTATGCGTCGGCAAGAACAGTGAACTTTTAGCTTATACATATTGATGTTTCTTTTCATGTGCATATTTCCACTATTTTCAATGAATTTCATGTTTTCTGGTTCAAAATCATTCAAGTCCTGTCAAATGTTTTGTTTGGTTGCCAAGCTTTTGACCGACATTAACATAATACCTACATAAAAATGAATAATTTGCAAAAACCAAAAGCAATGATCAAAGACCAACTGCAAAATATTCATAATATTATTTTTCCTACACCCAGACCTGCTTAAGGCAGGGACTCCAGCTTGCGCAGAGCCCTTGTTAGACATGATCACTTTATAAATCCCATTGAAGTCTGAAAAACATAATTAATTGTGGAAAATACTTTTGAAATAAATAATGCCAATTTTTATTTATTTTTTAAAATTTGAGATCCAATCTGGGCTGTTGCATGGTTACCCTCCAGCTGTCATGTATATGTACCAATTTCAGATTGGCTCCTCTCCAAAGCGTGGATAATATATGCATATGTGTTATCATTTCCAATGCACAGTCTCTCCCAGACAAATTTCATGCTATGTTTCCCTTGCTGTCAGCTTTCCTTGTTTATTACTTTTGGCAGCATGATTTCCCTGTGATTATTATTTTATTATTACTAAATACGAAGCTCCAACTTGACCTCCATAGGCAGAGCTGAAAATGTAAAAATTACATAGTTTCCACTTGCTGCTTTGAAATAAAATGATCTATCATCAGAAGATGTTAATGGTCTCCATTTGAAATGTAATCATAGATTCCATATTCTGCTTTTCAATAGGCTAACTAATGAATTTTACAAGCTTCTTATGGTATAGTTTGGAATGCATATCTACCTGCAATGAATCAGTAACATTTTTTGTAAGTTAGAAATAAATAGATATATATCTTCCATATAGAAAATTTCAAGTAATAGAGAACTCACACCTCAGTAGAGAACTCTGTGGTTCCTTGATGTGATTTTCCATGATCTGATTTTCAAGACAAAATTTTGACAGCCACTTTTAGAAACATTCAAGAGAGAGAAAAGGCCAAGGTCTTAATTATATTGTTTTTTATTATAATTACTTACAATTAGAGAAAACTAAATAGTAGGAGTTAGAAATGCAGAGTACATTTTAGTAGATAATACTAATGAAGAAGAAACACCTCTAAAATATTTATTTTACTATCAAAATGAAATATTCTATTTTAAAGCTTAATAAGCATGTTATGTGATTTTTAGATGATATAAAAAACTGAAATATATAAAAAATAATTTAAAATAAATTTATTTAATAATATAGTATATTTACAATAATGTTTTTTACAAATACATAGTATTTCAAAAACTTAATTAATTAAATATATCTATACAAGTGCAAAAACTATTTTAAAAAATATTAATGCTTGCTTAAAATAAAGCAATGTCAAATAGCAAAATAAATTTTCAAAAACATGAGGCAAAAAACATCTTTATACTCTTAATTCAAATGCATTAACTCCATAGAAAACCTAACAGTTAAAGAAAAAGTCTAAAAAGATGCAACGGGTAGGGAAACAAAAATGCAACAAGATGACATACATGGGTAGACGAACCATCCGAAAATCAGAATCTCTTCTCCATTTGATGTGTTGCTTGGAATGCACGTTAAAACCAATTCACCAGCACAAAATTGTACTTAGAAGGCTTGTACCAATTCATCAATGACATCTTCTTGAAGGCTTTCATTAGCTATTGCCTCCTGCAATATAAAAACGTGTAAAGGTGTGTAAACAGAAATGCAACTCAGCTAACGGTAAATGTATAAATGTACAAGTCATTATCTATTGCCTCCTGCAATATAAAGGCGTGTAAACAGAAATGCAACTCAGTTAACAGTAAATGTATAAATGTATAAGTATAATTAAAGACATGACGATTGACAAGATTGGAGATGCATTTCATACGCTGTTGTCATTTGGATCACTCAAAGCTCCTTCACAGGTTTCCACCTGAGCAACCAACTCATGTTGCTCATCGTGGACAGAGCGGAGATTCAAGCAAAACCCTATTTAAAAAAACGACATTCAAGGCAAAACCCTATCAGTCAAAAATTCTTAAAAGATAAATTTACAATTGCTGTAACAATGCTACTATCCAAAATAATAAAAAGTCAATAACCCACAATTATTTTTTTCTTTTTGAAAAAGCATATAACAATAAATATCCTTACCAGTGTGATCTCTTTCCAATTCCACCCATCCTGAAGAACAATAGCTTCCAGGCATATTCATCAACCATACTGCTGAAACAAATTCACCAGATTTGTGTTGCTACCACAGCCAAAAACAATAATTTTTTTTTTTTATATAACATGCTTAATACCAAAAACAATGGGAAAAAAGAAAAGAAAACAGAGTAAAACACATGCAGCTTCTCACCTGGTTGCTGCATTTTGGGACAATTTCATCTTCAAACATTAACAGTTTATTGCATCCCTTCTCTTAGTCACACACTCAGAACATAATGTGCAACTACCGCAAATGAATAGCGTCGTTTAATAGGGCTCGGATTCCTCCTTTATTGAAAATTCTAGGGTTAGGGTTCCTTATAATTATAAAGGAAGTTTACTTTTTTGTTATGAAAATCTAGGCTAATTTATTTAAGGTAGTCCTTTTATGCATTTTATTTGAGGTCCATTTTATTTGTTTATTTGTTCTTACTTTCTATCAAGATTTTAATTTCATCATTTTTATCAAATTCTAAAACTAGAAGAACATGTCCTTGAAATTAATAAATTATAGGCTCAAGTAAATACACTCATTTATAAAATATCATTAGTTTATTTGAGTTGGGAGTCATTTATTTTATAATTTCTAACTGCTTAATATAATTTAATCAATGGTCATGCGCGTGCAAAATATTTATTGTGATCAAAATGAATGAACTTAATTATAAAGTGGCATTCATTTCCTAAAATTATACTCTAGAGAGATCAACTGTATATATCATATAAGGAAATGTAAGTTGTAAGAGATCATCAAATAAGAAAATGTATGTATATTGAATATAAGCAAATGTATACATATATCATATAAACATGTAACATGTTTTAAGAAAAGTGCCAAATGTATGTATATCATAAAAGCAAATTTAAGTTAGAGATCATCAAATGTGGAATACTAAAGATCATCATATAAGCAAATGTTGAATACTAAAAATCATCATATATAGAAAATGTAAGTTAGAGATAATCAAATGTCAAATACTAGAAAGATCATCATATAAGCAAATACATGTAGTAAAGATCATAAATCTAATGCAGGGCCTAATATGAACGTCGACTCCTAGTTGAACGATCATTTGAATGAGAATGGTCCTGCTCTGATGGATGTCCCGAGCCCTGCAAAAAAATGGTGTACAAAATGTGTTAAATACATATAATTTATATTAAATATGTATCTAGATCTATGCATACATATTCATGTACATATACACATGTATATATAAAAATTTAAAACTCACATGTCCACTAGCAGTAGATTCATCCACAGAGTCACGCTGATGTACACAATCTGGAACAAGGCTAGGAGTGACAAGAGGTATGTCCACCTACGATATATAAATTCATGTATATCAGTACATGAATATCTAGTTAAAACTAAAATTTAAAAATAATTAAAAAGGAATTGAAACATGCACATGCACACATACATACTCATCATCTGATATCGGATGACCCGAGTCCTTTGAAACGACTGCCTCCACCATATCAACTATACGGTCAAGCGACGAACCAATATTTGCATCCATCTAATCTATCCCATGTCATGCCAGAAATGATGAGTGGAGAGGACTATGTAGGTGAGATGGCATCGATGATAACGAATTGACACCAACCAACATATCAGTAAAACCCATAGTTTGTGCAGCTATCGAATGATCAAATGGTGGATCATGATGTGCACTAGTGTTGGGTTGAGAGTGATGGGATCCTAGAAGTGAATGAGCTCCGCATGCCAAACAATCTCTAACATGCTCTATACTGATCCCATAGTCTGATGCAATGAAGGCATATACCTCCAAGAGTTCCTTAGCCAAACAATGCAGAGTCCTGCATGCCATATCTCCTGTAAGTGTCTCAAGCTCTGTGGGAGTGGGGATGCCTGTTGTTGTGAAAGGATCCATGGTGGTCCATTGTGTTGAAGATGGTGTGGGTCGGGGATGTCTAGACATCAAATACTGACCTACACGATCAGTAGATATCCTAGTGGTGGCAGCTGCAATGTCACCTACAGTATCAATTGCTTCCTTTTGGGAAGCAACGACAACCTCATCTGCTATGGGGACTAGAGCTAGGGTGAGAGCAAGAGACCTCTCACCAACCAATACCCTAAATACTGGGGCCGATCTATCTGCTCGACGATAAGTGGGTCTGTCAGCAATCCTGCCATGCCCTTGACCAACATATGGTGGAATGTCTAGGTAGTTGACTTTGAGGCCCAAATGGACCTCAACATACAACTATTGAACAAAATATAATGGAATTTGGTCATTGTTTGGGTATTGACCATGTGCTGCGAGAAATCGTGGGTAGATCAATGAGGCCATAACATGATTGACACATCTAGTGACTTGGTATGCCCTAACCTTACGTACATTTTGATAAAATGGAAAACAATTGGTTTTTATCATTTCTTTGGTCACACTATCCTGTATTTGTTTAAGGGGAACCTCACTATGTTTTTCTTCCCGCATGCGAGAAAGAATAGCAGCTACTCTATCTGGAGAAAATGCACTAGTCCTCTCAAGTTCATCTCTTAGTTTTTCTAGACTATACAATATTGACATGCATGGTTCAAAATATATCCTTGGGTTTGCACCCTGCACTAATGAGTCTTTCACTTTCTTAATCTCATTAGTGGTATTTGTAAACAAAGATTCTGGAGGTGGAACATTTGCATTTTCCATGTTATATATGTATGTATGTACCTAAAGGAGCAATGAGACCTTGGTTTAAATAATATATCTAGATATAGGGAATATAAATCTAAAACAGTTCTAATATTTCATCTACTCATCAATAATATTTTCATACCATTAAAAAAAAACATGTTCAACATCTATCATAGTTTTTAATAATCAAAACATTCAAATTAAACTAGATTGCACAAAAAACATAATCTAAAACAATTCTAAAATTTAAATTTGCAAGTGTGCACTCTAGTACAAAATGTGCCATTAAACACAGTTTAAAAAACATGCATCTAAGATTTATTTCCTACAACCAGTAATAAAGGGAAAGCATCATTAATTAACATTGGTGGTCATGTAAACTCAATTTAGTCATTATTGAAGGCACAAATAAGAGAAGAAAATGAGATAGATGATAAGCTTGTAAATATGATTTCTAAACTATGGAAGGACAACATTAGTGCTTCCCAAAAAAAATCTACTTCATGAAAATAGAATTGTTTGAAATTGGATTAAAGAATCTTAATGCTTAAAGCTATGATCTAATACATTCTAATCTATATGATGTCCTGTTTATTGATCCTCTTGAAGATCTCTCAAGATTTAGATAAAACAATAAAGAAATTATTATGGGGTGGTTTGAATGAAAGTAAGTGTATTCCTCTTATTAAATGGGACACTATATGTCTTCCCAAAGGTCTTGATGGCTCATGAATTAAAGTCTTATCAAAATGGAATCATACTTTCTACACCAAGTTGATCTAGAACATGTATGACAAGCTTGATGTGTATTGGAGATAAATACTAAGAAACAAATACCTTGACTCAAATGATCAAGACAAAGTTCTATTCAATGCTAATCCACTTGGTGGTTCTCTTATTTGAAACTTCATGCTTAAAAGTACATCACTCACTGCAAACCACTTGTCTTGGGCTATCTAGAATGGAAAGTGAAAACAAATGATTAATTACCTATTTAGAATTATATGAATGTAAATATATCATAGAAGATATCTAGGGCGGTTATATGCTTAATTATTTGAACCATGTGGATTATCCAAGTGGCTTATAGTGGACTTGGAATAATTTTTGATTTGAATCCCATTCCACATAAAATCAAAAGGATTTTAATGGATGAATTTCACAAGTAAAAATTATATACTACATAGGACAAGTATTTAATATTATATAAAATATTTAGCCATATTGGATTACTATTCAATCAAATCAGGTTATCAAATGGAAAATTTAATATTAAATTCCTTAGGTTGGCTTTCTAGATTGTGTTGGGGAAATCATGCCTCCCAAAAGCTAGTGCATTTTCCTAGATGAAATTTCACATGAGAATACTTATAGGATATAGACTTCACACATTTATCTTTACATATCTATCTAGGTTTCTACTATGCATGTCTACTAAATAATCTTCCAATCACCTATTACTCAACTATTCATATTATTCTAAGTTCTAGAATTAGCATTGTTGTGAGTTAGAATGGTCTAATTCCCTCTCACAATATCTCTTATCTCTATTTATCAATTGGGAATATGCTTATCATTTAATTCCACTTGGGATAGAATATGGAAGGCTAGCCCATTTAAGATGAGACAGAATTTATGGAAATAAATAAATTGACAAATCTTTAATGATAGGGAAATCCCATTTAATTCTTTACAAAATAAAATTGAAATCATCATTTATGAGAATATTTCAACCAAATTTAGGATGGTTTCACATAGAGCAATTGAGTTCACTAGCTAGGACAATAGGATGACAAATAACTAGTTAGGTTTAAGTCTCCTATTGGGTTTCTCCTATTGCTTGAGTAAGGTGGGTATGATGGAAATCAGATGGTTGGAACCTCATTTTGGAAGATAAAAAATAAATGTGGATGGGGCTTGTAAAGGTAATTGAACTCCAATTTGGGTTGGTTCTATAATAAAAAATGACAAAGGTAATCTCCTTTGAGTTGTATCTAAGATACTCCACCCATCCACACATAATGAGGTTGAGTTAGATGACTTATTTGAGGGGATAAGATTGTGGTAACATATCATCAAAGTTGTGGGTATTGAAGGAAAACCCCAAATTCTAATTAATTTTTCTCTTTTAGAAGATCACCAATTATAGGCTTAGCTCAAAGTTACAAAAACATATTGTTATTTTTGGATTTTATGAGGCCCTTCTTGATTATAAAAATATGCAAAGAGGCCAATATATTTGTATAATTTATAGAAAACCATAAGGTAGATCATATTGAAAATATAATAATTTAGAATGACAGTGAGGCATGGACCAACTATATAAAGAGAATAATATACATAGGTGTAACACATGATCCAAAACATACATGATCTATCAAAGTGATATGTGTAAGTAAGTGAAATATGTTTTTGGATCAATCAAAGTGATATATGTAAATCGATTTTTTCAATGTGAAAACATATTCATATTTATATGCTATATTTTTCAACCAACCAAACAAATTATGAAATAGACTTTACTTCATTACCTAGACCAATTATAGAGTTAAAAACTATTGTATAATTGGTGTTTCATCTATCAACTTTGCACTATCTAAATTATATTTCATCTATTCTCATGCACTACAATTGTTTAAATACATGCTCCTACACCATCATGCTCAAATTTCCATGTCTAACCTCAAATAAGTTCCATATATATTGAACACCACTCCTTTATGCATCCTAATTAGCCAATAAAATATATGCGAATTTTAAACTTCCGATGCACAATTATTTGACTATATGTAATATGCTAACCAGATATGATGCTCCTACTACTTCCATATAAAATCTAAAATAAACCTTGCACAACTCTCTAGAATAAGTGCATGATCATCACTAGTTTAAAATAATACCACTTCAAGGTCCTTCTATCTTCCTTTGTATTTTTGGTTTGATTAATGAATGTTATATACATAAATATTTCAATTTGAGTGGAGTTATAGTATTGTGATTCAATTTCTTAACTTACATGAAGTTTTACATTTTCCCTTTTTTTCTCCAAATTCTTCTTAAATCCATACCTTGAATAAATGTTTCATGATCTAATTAAATTGGAAAAGATGATATATCTTCATCTATGGAGTTCAATTTCTTAGTTTCATGAAGTTGTATCATTTATTATCTTTTCTTTGAATTCTCAACTTCACACTCTTTTGATATTTGAGTCTTTGATTATTTTCTTGGCGTTATGTTGAATTCTATACCAATCAAATACAATTATTCCAAATAATCAAAACAATTATTTCCAATTATTAAAAACAAATAAAAAATATGGAATCAATTATTCAAATTATTAATTTAATATAGTATAACAAGAAAGTTAGATTAGAAACCAACTTTGGTATATCAAAAAATTAAGTATAATTAAAATTATGGTTAAGATATGGTGATTAGATGATGAATAAGACATACAAATTGTACTCTATTAATTCTAGGATAAATGATGAAACCTCAAGAAAATAAAAATCTATGACATAATGAAAGCCACCAACACACCACCACAAGATTTAGGAAAAAATCTCACATTCACAATATAAGAACTAGGAAAACATTTCAATAAACACACACCTCAAAACATTTTTTGTGGCCACATGAGCTTAAAGTTTAGTATTAGTAGTGTCATCTTCAAGTAGAAAGATATGGTGATAGCTATATTATTAAGTATATTATGGAAAATAAAGTTGTTACATGAAATTCATTGATGAGCTCATCAATCATAGGATTGGGAAACATATCCTTGGTTGTGAGTTTTTTTATATATAAAAATATTGTCTTAAACAACACAAACCATCCTTTATATTAAATAAAGAGTACATGGGAAGAGTGTGGACCACACTAGGTTGAATGACCCCCACCTAAAGAAGGTTGTGCACTATTGTTTAGTCTCAAGGTATTTTGCACAAAAACATATCAAGGTACTCAAATATTATTTGGTGTACTAATTGGAATCAACTAAAGTTAATGATCTTATGAAAATTTTGAGGTGATAATATATGGGAATCTATAAACATTGAGATATTTTTGGTTATCACTTCATGTAATTTTGATGATTGAGTCAATGTAACAAATTTAGATAATAACTTGGTAAGTTGTTACCCAATGATACCTTATTTAATAAATTCTCTATGTTACCCTTGATGATACCTTATTTAGGTAATAACTTGGTAAGTTGTTACCCAACGATACCTTATGTGATCTAATGAGGTGTGTGGAACCTAATTTCACCCCTATGAGAGTGTACTTTTGGGAACTAGTAGTAAATTGAATCCACATTTTAAAGAATTTGTAAATGATGGTATCAAGTTTATGTAACTATTATTATCCCAAAACCATGCCATAGCCTCCTAGTGGGAGACCAAACATATTAGGTTACAAAATATAGTTCTCTACAAATATTTAGAAACTTCCTATGTTTCTCCATCCACGCTAGTATGCCCTTATTAGCTATCATTACATAGGAATTATAACACATCACAATTATAAGATAATCCTTTCACTTGGTTACTAACCATCTCTTCATGGATTAATATCTTAACACCTAGCGAGTGGAGACTCAGATTAGTGTGCTTGGTATGTGACATGATGTCATATGATATGCAATATTAGTTAAGTAATAGTTCTTGAGGCATTATTCATGTTGTGCATAATATGTAATATTAGTTAAGTGATACTTCTTGAGGCATTATTTGGATAGTGTTATGATATAAATTTATCCTCAACTAATCTATCTAACTTGAGCTCAATTATTTGATTGTGGTAGACCTACAATTTTAAATTTAGCATAAATTTCATATTATACACCACTAATAATTTATTTTTTTATAAAATTTTCATCAAAACTTGGTGATATTCTTGTCGTGCATTATATTGAAAACCCATATTTCACCTGGAATAAGATCATTTGTATGGAATATTAGGTATGATTTCTTTGTTTGGTCTCATCTACAATGGGTATCTTCAATTTTTTTGATCTTTCCTCCTACTAACATTTTATCTAATTTTGTCTCAACTCTTGTGTTGACATTGAAGTTTTAAGTTAATAATTGAGTTTCATATTTATAATTTTTTTTAATATAAAAACATATAAATTGTTATCATGCCTAAGTTCACAATGTAATCATTGATGGCATGGTATGTGGCATTTGACAATGGCAACTTCTAGTTTCCAACTCAGGTGTAAAATCATGAGGTAATCTGTAGGGATTAATTCAAACATTTTTCTTGTAATTGTGTCACCATCGTTAGGATTAGTCTAATTGGCAGTGTGTTGCAACTGTCAAATCTATTTTTTTAGTTAGAAAAAAATTACATTTAGTGTTACTTATCCATGATTTCCTAGTGTTCAGGTTCATGATGGAAAAAATGGGGGTTTTGGAATAGGGTATGGATACCCATCAAAGCATTTAAATTAAACAACAAATGCAATTAGCAAATCGCTAACTATGTAAATAAATTTATTGAAAATGCTTTAGAAACTTTCAAACAAATGCAATTCATGCAAAGCCAAATTCCATGACTTTTGCCCTGCTTGAGTCAAAATGGTAGCTATGGAACAATGCAACCAACCTGGGAGGATGCCTTGGAGGGTGATGGAGGTTGCTTGAAGGTGAAGGTGTTTGTGTATGCTTCTTCACGGGTTCGCCGCATGCACTGCATTGTTCGCCACCTCTGTCATTGTTCATCGAGCTCTGTTCACCGTGAAAATGACAACCTTTTTTTTTTAAAAATCCCTATTAAGGGGGTTCGACCGAACCCTAGTTCGCTCGAACCCCATTATTTTAATGTTTTCGCTCATATGTTAAGGGGGCTCAACCGAACATGGTTCGGTCGAACCCTGTGGTTTGACCAAACCCATATAGAGGTTTGTGCAAACACTTGGGGTCGGCCGAACCCCTTCACTTTGTGTAGAGGGAAAAAATGACTTTTCCCTTCCTCCACAAAAGTGTTAACCACTTATGTGGGTTCACCCCCTTTGTGTTAGTGAGAGAATGTTTTTCAAGGACCCATGTGCGGTGCATAGATTTCCACACAACGCACTACTGTACCTGATGGATTCTTGCATCTGAAGTTGGTAGAAGCATTACACTCTCGATTAGGGATGAATTGTAACGTCCCTCTTCGACCAACCGACCCCGAAATGGAAAATTCTTCCCATCCCACCTTCAAAATCAACCATTCTCATCTCATTTCGATCTCTAAGCAACAGGTTCACATTCTCTTAGCATTTATTTACTTCACTTCACCCTCAAACAACATTCTAGCACTCCACTGCAACAACATTTGAAGCTCCATCAACTCCACATTGTAAGTGTTAAGCAAGCCATAGAAGCGTGGGCTTGGAGTCTTGCGAGACCTTCCTTCATCACAGTTGCGGTTGTGGTGGCATTACCAAGTCCATATCTCCTCCATTGGCTAGTGAGATTTTTGGGTGGAGGTGGTCACGTTTCACTCCTCTCCTTTTTGATTTGATAGGAGTAGCATAATATTATTTGTACTATTTTTGTTTTCTCTCCTTTATCGCATACTTCTATTTTGTTTCTTTCTAGCTATCCATGGAGGTGGAAACACCAAAACAGGGGTGTGACTAATGCAAGCCCCTATACAACCCCAACAATTTTTCCCTCTTTCTTGTGTGTAGGTGAATAGTTTGGAGCTAGCTAGCGAACTGGCACTTTTGTGAGATTATCTTCATCACCCTAGCTTTATCATCTTTGTCTCTATTTCTCATACTTTATCATTCTATTTTTCTCATCAAAACCAACTTGCTGGGTTTTCAATTAGTTTTTAATTAGTTTGTATTGTGTTTAATATTTTCTGACCATACAGATGCCAACACACCCAAGAGATGTTGGCACGTCACACTGTCATCCCAAAAATGCTTTGTCATCCTTGGACAAAGAGTTGTCTGAGACACACTACTGACCCCAAAAACTAGCTCGCCTAGCCCAAACCTAAGTTCAGGGTTTGTAGAGTGGTAGAAGTATGTTATAGTGCTCATCATTCCTGATCCTTGTTCCAAGACATCTTTTAGAGTGAGCTAAGTTAGGGCAGCCCATCACTCTCAGCTCTCGATGACCTAAAGCCTTGACGTGGTTGGTCCTCCTCTCTTACATTTTTGGTGAACCCGACATTAACCATTTTGGTTTCGTCCCACAATACTGAAATCTCCTTTCCTCATGTTCTAGGAGTGTTGCAGGTGTGAGTGTTGTGAGGCCTTCACCTTACAACCCAACCTATGACACCTAGTAGGCGTAGTTGGAAGGTTTTGTAGGTGTTGTATTATGAAGCCTTAATTGGGTCACAATTTAATTGTAAACCTTTTGGGGGCTCTATGAGAGGGTCGTTTAGTGTGCATGATGGCCTCTTTTCTACATCAACCTATCCCCTCTATGTAACTTGTGAGTAGTAGTCCATGTATAACCTTCACCTCGCAAGATCTACCGATGGGCTTCAATAGAGAACCGTCTGCTCTTTATATCCCTGCGTGAATCAATGAAAACACTA
The DNA here is from genome assembly GCA_007115665.2 of Sequoiadendron giganteum. Lineage (NCBI taxonomy): Eukaryota > Viridiplantae > Streptophyta > Pinopsida > Cupressales > Cupressaceae > Sequoiadendron > Sequoiadendron giganteum. The sequence continues at coordinate 665,360,394 of CM021105.1, read as the reverse complement.
TAACAGGTGTTCTCGTTGACTTGACGTCTCAGGTGAATATCATAACTGAGGAGATCATGTTAATTAACTTTTTGCAGATGGGTACAATGCACCTGTAAGAAGCATTCATACGCATAATGGACTTTCGATACCCCCTCTTGGTAGTATCATTTTGTCAGTCCTTGTCAGACCAAAATCCCTAAACCTGCTATTTGACATAATCTTGGGGTTTGAACTCTTCAGAGTGAAGCTAGGTATCCCTTGTCTAGTAGCTATAAACGTAGTTCCCTCAGTTGTGCATAATCGTTTGAATTTTATACATGAGGGTTCTATACATGTAATCCACGTCACTAGTTACAAACCACCAGTTAAGCATGGTATCTATTCCTTAGACCACTTTTGGCCATCACCCATTGGTCCTCTCCCGCCTAGGATAGACCTCTTGTACCAGACTTATCAAAAGTACAAGAAAGGGAACTTAAATCCTAGAGTGAGATACCCTCCTTCACCTTATGTTGTTTTGCATAGGGCCTGTTTGAAAGATGACAGTGATGTCGCCAAGGCACATAGAAGGGAAGGAGAGAAGCTCTCTCAAGATTCCTCTTCCTCCTCTTTTGTTTTCCAGCCTAACGCTTCCTCTCGTCTTGCTATGGTGCCATCAGATTTTTTTTTGTGGTTGCAAAAGATTCCTATGGTGCCCGCTTGGTGAAAGCCTGAGTGTCCCACATTCGAGATTCCTATCCTGCCCACGGAGCCTAGGCTCATTCGATATGGCAGAAGAAAGGGTCCCCATGGGGAATCCTCTATGTCTCGGCCTTTGTGGCCTCCTACCTCTCCTACTCCAAAAGCAGTAAATGAGAAGAGGTCCGCTACCAAGGCACTAGAGTTGACTCTCCCTGTTGTTTTTCAACCTACCCCTCCTACTCCCGTTTAGGAGCTTGTCTCTTTGCCATAAATGGTTGTAGTGGACACTCCTATGAGCAGGAGCATTCCTTCCCTTCATAGCTCCCGACCTATAGCTCAAAGAGTGGCAGAAATCTCCTTGCACATGAATGCAAGCACCGATGAAAGGCTCTGGCGACTGAGCCGACCACTTTGAAGAAGAAGGAAGAGGAGATGACCATCCTTGTATTAGGGTCTCTTGTTGTGTCCTCCTCTCTCTTCCCCTTTGGTTATGTTCAACCAAGCTCCATATCGCTCCTAGATTTTTTTGTGAGTGTGCTTGACTCCAAAAAGGTGCAGGTGTTAATCGCTCATTCGGTCGAGCCACCCTTGTTGATGTCCCTTCTGGACGTCCCGCTATTCCCTAAACCCATGGACATGTCAAATACCTCGATGGTGTTCATTGTGGTTTTCTCCTCCTCCTCCTCTTCCTGTGCACCTCTTACCTCGTCTATGGGGAGTCCACATCCCCCAAAAAAGTCAAAGGTGGAGATTGGCCCTTCCAACAATGGAGGGCGTAAGAGGATCCCACCTTCTTCGAAAGGTGGTCCTATGCTAGCTTGTTCCATCTTAGTGATGGAGCAAGCCCCATCTTCCCTTGAGTTTTTATCTAATCCCAAATCACTTGGTGAGCATAGTGGCGAGTCTCAGGTACAATCCTCTTCGTCCATTGAGGTACGACATGGAACTCCTATGAAGTGCATGTTCAACTCTTTGGACGAAGTTCCGCCCTTGTCGGTGATCTTTGCAAAATTGTTGACCATAGCTCCATAAGAGCCTAACGGAGAAGACCTTGTGGGGGATTCTTCCTTGGCCCTTGTTGCAGGAGGGTCGAAAGCACCTCCCCTTAATATTCCACCACTATAGGTTCATCTACCTTCCCCTTATAATGATCTAGATTGGGAAGCAGACGACCTCTTGGTCAATGAGTGTTAGGGGGAGGCCTCTTTTTTATCTTTAGATTATAAGTGTGTGTGTGTGTGTTATAATGTGTTCCCCCATACTTGTGTTATGTGTTCCTAGATGACCCATGTCACCCTTATTGGTGCTTGGATATAGGAGTGATTTTGTGTTGTGAACCTTCTTCTATTTGTATCGTCATTCTTCCATGTTTGTATTTAATTTTTGACAAATTGGAGATGATGCAAAGTGTTTGGGGCATTTAGGTTTCCCTTCCATGTTGACCCAATTTTTTAATTTTTACTTTGTATCCCGTGCATTCTTCTTGATCTAGCGAGGATTGGTGATCTTTCACCTTGCACTATGGTTACCTATTATTTATATAAGCATGAGCATATCTAACCCCGCAAAACCAGATCCCCCTATGTCCTCTATTTGTGATTATTTCTCTTTCGCTCTTTTCTTATCTTTATGTCTGCTTTGCTTGAGTTGTCCCTATCATGTGTGATTGCTCTATTTCTATGATACTTCAATTTTCAAAAAATGCATTCATTGGCAACGAATCTTTTCTCGAGAATCTTCATAAACTTTTTTCGAAAATCACATTCTTGACTTGGATCCCCAACCGAACGTGTTCCCTTCATCATGGGTTCATTAAGAAGGAACTTGAAAACTTTCCCCCAAGGTGGGAGCAACTTTGACCTTCCCCTCATGAGGGGACATTTTCTTCCTTTGAAATTCCTTGATGAAGTGAACATCTTTCAAAAGGATTCCTTGATGATGAATCGATATCTTTTGTAGCACGTCCCTTGAGTGGACCCCTCTTCACATCAAGTTCCCAAGGGACCCCTTTGAAAAGCCTCCAATTTGTTGACATTTTGTGTGACTATCCACTTAATTGCATGCATGGTTGCTTTGTGTTTCTTGTCATGTTTTATCTACGGATTAACATGTTGCTTCGCAAGTGCTCTTGTGAAGCCGCTTTTTGACTCTATAGAGTCCCCTTTCATCAGGTTTCCTCCATGTGAGAGATCTTGGGGGATACCACCTTGTAGGTCTACGGGCATGTGAGATGCTAACTTCTTTGTGTTTCCCTCATGTGAGAGATCTTGGGGGATGCCTCCTTACAGGTTTGCAGGCTTGTAAGGTGCATACTTATTTGGGTTTCCTTCATATGAGAGATCTTGGGGGATACCTCCTCGTAGGTCTGCGGGCCTGTAAGATGCTTTCATCCTACGAGATTTGTGCATCATTGGTCTAAGGGCCTTTGGTGTACTTTTTGCAGCTTCATAGTTCTATGGAGCTATGGATTCCTTTTGTTCGAAACTCCTCAAGGAGAATACCTGTGGAGTCCTTTGCTTTTCCTACACTTTTGAGCTTGAAAGATCGTGGTCTACTTCCTCGATGTGTCAGGTATAAATTTCTTAGCCTTCTATCTCTTTGATCTACTTTACTGAAGCACTCATCAGTATTCATGGTTGCTAAAGTGGGGGAAAAATGTATAGGAGCAAATTTGCACCCCTTGGGAAAATTCCCCTTTCACACACCCTCACCTTAGAAAATCAAATCCAAAGGAAAAATTTCACATCACCCAACTACCTTCCTTCCACTTGGAATCTACCCTTTGTGTCGATGAGAGAATATTTGTCGAGGACACACGCGTGGCGTGCGGACATCCACGTGGCACGCAATCATCCTTGATGAATTCCTGCATCTGAAGTTGGCAGAGGCGTTACACTCCCAATTGGGGATGAATTATAGCGTCCCTCTTCGACGAATCGACCCTGAAAATGGAAGATTCTTCCCATCACACCTTAAAAAAATCCATTCTCATCTCATTTCAATCTCTAAGCAATAGGTTCACATTCTCTTATCATTTCTCCACTTCACTTCACCCTCAAACAACATTCCAGTACTCCATTGCAGAAAAATTTGAAACTCCATCAACTCCACATTACAAGTGTGAAGCAACCCATAGAAGTGTGGGCTTGGAGTCTTTTGAGACCTTCCTTCATCACAGTTGCGGCTGTGGTGGCATTTCCAAGTCCATAAATCCTCCATTGGCTAGTGAGCTCTTAGGTGGAGGTGGTAACGTTTCACTCCTCTCCTTTGTGATTTGATAGGAGTAGCATAATACTGTTTGTAGTGTTTTTGTTTTCTCTCCTTTATCACATATTTCTATTTCGTTGCTTTCTGGCTGTCCATGGAGTTGGAAACACCAAAATGAGGGTTTGACTGAGGCAGGCCCCTATACATCCCCAATAATTTTCCCATATTTATTGTGTGTAGGTGAACGTGTCTTTGGAGCTAGTTGGCCAACTAACACACTTGTGAGATTATCTTCATCACCCTAGCTTTCATTTACTTGCTTTATCATCTTTATCTCTATTTCGCATAATTTATCATTCTATTTTTCTCGTCAAAACCAACTTGTTAGGCTATTAGTTATTTTTTAGGTAGTTTGTATTGTGTTTATTGTTTTATGACTGTACAAACACCAACGCCCGAGAGACGTTAGTGTGCCATGTTGTCATCCTAGAATTGTGTTGTTGTCCTCAAACATAGAGTTGTCTAAGACATAGTATTGACTCCAAAAACCAGCTCACCTAGCCCAAACCTAAGTTCAAGGTCTATAGAGTGGTAGAAGTATGTTATAGTGCTCATCATTCTTTATCCTTGTTCCAATTAATCTTCTAGAGTGAGGCAAGTTAGGGAAACCCTTTGCTCTCGGCTCTCCATGACCTAGGGCCTTGACGTGGTTGGTACCCCTCTTTTACAACAACCAAAAACCAAAAGCACAAAGTTACAACTCTAAACTATTAAAATTATTCTTTTAATTTTTCTACTAGAACTCAAGCTATTTAAGGCATGACAACATTATTCACTAGACCATATCACTAATGGTGCACTATTATATTTTGGTCTATGCAACCTTGATTTTTTCCTATATGGCATCTTATTTTCTCCATTCTATGCTAACATATTCTTTTTTATGTATAAGATCCCTTTATTTAAATAGGGATAACTCTCCCCTTCACTCATTTTCCACACATGTTTCTAAATTTGGCTTCACCTCATGTAATCATATTATGCTAGTAGCCCTTTTCTATTCTACACAAGTATCAAATCCATTCAATCCGAGTGTACCATGATAGCATAATAACTACTCTTTGTATTTTCCCATGGTACTCTCTAGCATTTTTTAACTATGAAATTTTACCATAATGTTTTGTGCCATATCTCTATATGTTGGCCTCCATCTATAGTTGTGCTCAGCCTCACAAACTAAAATCATTTCCTTGCTTATGTCATTTTACTTTTTGTTTGTCTATTCATATTGTATCATTTGCACACTATGTGAAACATTGTTAGTCTTCTAAATTGCACAAAAGCCTTTCCTTAATACCAACCTTGTGCCACTAACAAGTCTTGACACTTGTTTATTCCTTACATGACCTTCATGCCACTATCTATGAGAAAAAATAATAGGCATAGACACAAGGACAACTTTCTCTTATACCAAACTAATGCAAATAAATCTATATCCTTAATTTGCAACTTGCTAGAATAGTCTAGATAAAAGTATACACAAACATTGACTAAAATAAATTAGAAATAATATACAACTCACATTACTATCCATTAAAATTATAGCAATTGGATAAGATCTGTATAACATAGTTTTCTATACACAAAGGTTCCATCTAACAAACATGCATTATTGAGGATACTTAGTGTAAAATTTCCCAATAGGTTGCAACGAATATGTCACATTCCCCTTTTCCTTTAATTTTTTTTCTATTTGGAAGGAGTTATCCATACAATACATCAAGAGCCGAGGGAATATGTTTGCATAGAGTAACCACCACCCTAAATTAGGGTAGATACCAATATAAGTAGTAGGAAAACTATCACTAGATGGAAAAAAGATTTGTGTAGCTAAAGAAAATAACCCATTAACTACCATGATCTAATTATTTACATAAAATCTATCTCTAATAGGTGTTATGGAATTGTCTATTTACTATTGTGATGGAGTTCTAAATTCCCTTTTTTTAACAACTCGCCACTTCACTAAAGACTCCTAGTTACGGGAGACACTTTTTTAGTTGTCACTCACCATTCAATTAGCCTATAATTTGGTGGTGAATGATTGATTCCAATTTCTTTTATGGAATATTCTCTTCATCAAGAAACCTTCCCCTTTTGATCATGGCCATCCTCCATGTTAATGGCACCACTAGGGTTTTGGCGTGTAGGCTAAGGAAGAGCATACAAAATCTATTGGAAGGGTTTTGGCATGTAGGCTAAGGAAGAGCATACAAAATCTATTGGAACATGGCTAGGAGATGGTGTGAGGACCATTGAGGTTGGAAACCCTAACTGCTATGTAAATAGAACCATGGGTCACCTTTATATTTTTACATCACTAAAGGTACATGTGAATCCACACCCTTAAGATTAAATAATATTTTATAAGTGGGAAAATATGATTGGATAGTTACAACATAAAATTGGATCAATAATGGTGACTTGGGTTGTGTAGGAAAGTAGATGGAAGTGAATAATGAAAAAAACAAGAGCTTTGGAGTTTGGGGATTGGGGTTTAGGTATACCTCATAACTCTTAACCACTATCGGGGATCAAGGATTAGGGATCAGGTGTATGGAATGCTTCATGAATATAGTAAACAAATAAGGGTATCTATGTATCTATAACTCTAAATAGATATATGAAGAAATTTTAGCATAGGTTAAGAAAATTTTGAGCATGCAAAATGCAAGAAAAACCTAAAATATAATTAACATTTGCTACCTAAAACACAAGAAACACTCAAATTAAGCATGAGAGTTAACAAAACATGATGAAAACATAAAATATCTCACAAAATCAACCCTAGTTGAACAATGGTATGGCTATTGTGTCCAAAGATGTTGATATGTGAGTGCTCTTTCTTGTAGCATAAGGTTGTATTTTAAGATGCTATCATATGGCGTAGGATGGTATACAATTTATATATTTTTGGCTATAAAATTGGATAGTTAGGATTATTGATGAGATCAATGACTCATAATGGGTGAGATTCATGGGAATATGAGAAGAAAACAAGTTTCCTCATTTGGTTGGAGAAAATAGAGGGAGAGGGATTGATGATATAATCAATGTTGGAGATTCTCCTTTGGAAGATTGGGTGGACAAGATTGAAGGGGTACTTTGGAATACCCTCGAAGGATGGAAAAGTCCTTTGACCCATGTGAAATTGTATCAAGACCATGTCGCGGATATAAAGTCCCATGTCTTGTGTATAAAAGACCTATTCCTTTGCATACATTGGAATATGATGGGTATTTGAATGGATTTTAGTAGGATCTAGTTGTACAGGTAGGGAATTAAGAGGTTAATTGATTTTAGCTTGCTTACTAGAAAGTAGAGGAAATAGGAAATTTTATAAATAAGATATTTATTTAATTTTTGGGGTGAGGATGGGGAACATAGGTAAATAAATAATTAGATTTATTTACCTAAAGAGGACTATAAGAGATGAATGATTAAATGGTTTAGACTAGAAACATGTGTAGGTGAATAGTGATGAATAGTGGGAATAATATTAATAAGGGAATAATATTATTATTAATATTATTTAATTAATAAGGGGGTAAAAACTAGATAATTAATTGAACACTTAGGGTTATATTCAATCACTTATAGAATGAATAGTTGTGTAATTCAATGATGATTAATTTTATATGTCTACACATTCCTTAAGGTATGTAAATTGGGGAATTCTAAAATCATGATCCTAATTAAGTAATATAGTGAATAGTGTTGGGGATCGAGAGTTGGGCATGTCTCATAACTTATACCAAATTAGAGGTATTCCCACATATTCAACTATGATAAATATTTATAAAAGGAAAAAATAAAATGAAAGGATCAAATATATCAAGGAGGAGGTACCCAAGTAAAGGTATGACTGAAAATTTATCTCTAAAAGGTAAATTAGTGCAAAGGGATGGGGAGTCCAGGTTTAGAGGAAAAACATAAAACTAAGAGGAAATTTGAAACACTAACAAAAGGAAGGGAAAATTCTAAGAAATGATGAAAGGATATTGAGAAAGAGAACTTTAAAATCTTGACAAGGGAAAATAGATGAAGGTAGGAGTAAATGAAAGGTATGCTCAAATGGAGAAGTTCAATCTCCCAACAAGGATAAAGGAACAAGGAAAAATTAGACAAAAAGGCATACCAAGAAGGGAAATTTTTACAAAAGAACATTCCTTATAAATTTAAACATAAAACCATCACACTTAATGATTTTATTGGGATTTTTGTAACTCTCAACACATGATAGGCACACAAGGGACAAAAAGGGAGAGTACTTATGAAAAAAGGACAAAGGGAGACCCATTAGGAATTATCCTAGATTGGTTATAAGTGAAGGTTCAAATAGGGTCAAGATATATAGAAGGTATGGGATTCAAGCAAGATTTGGCTCTATAGGATTTAGTCTCAACATTGTATCTAAAAATAATAATATATGATGTGGTAGAGGAGGAAAGATAAAAAGGGTTCAAAAAATATGAACTTACCAAAGATAGTGCATGATAAAAAAATTCTTTGAATTGTGCATATGCATTAGCTATCTCGTTGATCCATGCAACTAATTATTCATTAAAATATTCAACAAGAGCAAGGAAAATGAAAAAATTAGTAATGATATTGTCTTCTTCATCTTTAATTCCTAAGAGAAAATTAGACCAACATCAATAGATGACATCTCACTTATGATGTTGTAGTTTTCCACCTCAATGCACAAGCATTAATCTTCCCTTTGTATGTTGACCTCTTCACATGATAGGTATATTTGATAATGTGGGAAAATAAAGTCATATTCACCAAGGATGCAAGGCATGACTTGATCTCAATAAGGTAGATATAGTTTATTCTCTATCTCATTTCTTACATATTGTACTCCAATGAAAAGGGCTTAACCAATTATGCCTTATAATCATTTGGAGTTGATCCTTATAGAACCTCATGATCATGAGCTACTAGCTCCTCTTCCTTATTCACTAACCACTACTACACTAGACATTTTTTTCTCTCCATGACCTTCTTTATAGAATTGTTGCCCCTTATATTATTCTCTACCCATTGTAAGTTCTTATTATTGCACATTATAATTTTACTTGATCTAACAATTCCATATAATTTATTGTAGGTGCTTGCTCATCTCTCAATTGGTATACATGTCTGACCTATACCACTACTACATCTGCAAGGGTTGCCATGTCTTAACATGGTGGCTTGGACTGTTAGAATAGTTTCATGGGTTCCCTTGGATGTTATATTCTGAGAGGGAAATTTATACTGATATGAATCAACATTATGTTCATCTTGAATTTATGGATCTTCTAAATTATAATCAGTGTACTCATCTTCTCCATCCATGGATTCATATCCTAATGCACCATACTAATTATCCTCATCTACATAGTACTCAAAATAAATCTCCCCATAAGGAATATATTCCTCTTCACTCATTGAGAGAGAGTTTGAATTCATGAGGTGAGAAAAGTTGAGGTTCCCATAATTTTAGCTCTACAAGGATTTTTTTCTCATTGGAGATGATATGTAATCTTTTAGTTTGACTTCATCATATTAAAAAATAGGAGCAAGGGGATACTATCCAATATTATGTGTTTCCATCTTTAGATAACTCATGCCAAAAAAAAAAGCACTTTAGGATCCAACTCCATCTCTTCCACCAATAATCATATCATCCATTTGTATATGAGCACCCTTTTCATTATAATTGTTACACCTCAATGCTAAATTACCAAATACTTTAACCTTTTATGTTCAAATATAATTTTAATGCATGATTGACATGATGATATTTTATGATTGAATGAAATGTATTTGCAAAGTGATGAAACTACTTATAAATGCTTTAATGATGCTTAAGCTATATTGTGAATATGATTTATATGCTATCAACTAACTATGAACATGTTGCTCTAAGTTGGATGCAAGAAAGTTTGAGCCCTCCAGAGGGGGAGGAAGAGTATCACCTAAGAGAGGAGTTGGTATTTGGAATGTTTGGTATTTCTATTTGAGTAGAAGCCCACACTCACCCACTTAGGTTAATTGGAACCTCGTTAAGATTTTTACAATGGTAAGTCTTGAACCCAAGTTGATGGGGTTATGAATCATTAGGGAAAGTTATGTTTTTTTCATCTTTGATCCTCCTTGACCTTTTAATTAAATTAAATTAAAATGCAAATATTATTTTCAAGTAGCATATATAACATGTATTATATATTTGATATATATATATGTATTTATGTAGGTATGAATATATATAGATACTAATATCTATGCATTCTCATATGTATATACGTATATGTATATGTAGAGTATATATATTATCACATATATATAATTATATAATTATATTTAAATTAATTTTGAAAGTTATGGTAAGTGGTTGATATGCCATGTGTATACAAGGAATATATGGAAAATACAACTAAAATAAGAGTGGTCACCACCACCATATGCATTTATCAAATTGTCATTATTACCACAAGGTGGTTGTAAATGCATTTTTAAAGCTATTTTAATAGTCACATAAAGGTGGCGACTTGGAGACTAATATGTATGTGTTCCTTTTAAGAAGTAAGCCCACGACTTGGGCAGTTGGTAAGTAAAGAGTTTGAATGGAATTTTAATACCAATGTGCCCTTCATAAGACTTTTTCTAAAGCCTTAAATTGCATTATATCCCAAAATATTAATTTCCAAGCTAGTCGTGGCAATAAGAAGGGAAGTTCTACTAGTTTTTGAGGACTGCTTTAAATAGAAGTTCAACCACCTTTCAAATGTACTTTCAATGGTGGGTTGTGAGTGGCATAGACTTTATCAAATTCCAATGGTGGCGACTATACGTGCAACATAGAAGTCTATTTTGTTTGGTCTTTTTCCCATGTCTGACAACATAGCGAAATTGGGGCATTTGGAGAGCTATTCAATCCTCCATGTTAAACTGATTTCTATCTTTAGTAAACCAATTTTAGTATAAGTAGAGATCAACTACTCATTCTTTAGTAGGTTCATTGGTTTTGCAATCTTAGGAGAGCTGCATATCATGAGTTTTGAGAAAATTATTAGCATAAAAAGAAGGGCATTGCAAACTACATATCAGTACACCAGAGAGTGAGATTAGATTGTTTACATCAGATTTAGGATGTTGCAAACTAATAGTAAAAGAATCAAGAAAGTGGTATAAGGATAGTACTAAGCACTAGAATTAATAGGACAATAGGTTCAAGTCTGAGTTAAAAGTGCAAAATTAAAGAAAGGAATATAGAATCAAAGTCAAACAATTATGTCCTTAGCATGATTAAAATGATTCTCCTTCTTTCTCTTTTAAAATATAATAAAAGCTCTTTCATTATTTTGAGTTTGCTTTCATCATTGCTATGTGCAAAGTGTGGTTGTTTGAGATAGTATATGAATGCATGTACAAAAAACTTAATTTATTTATGCAAAATGCCAATAAAAAATGTAAAGAGCTAGAAATAGTGTAACTAGTTGGTTAGTTTAAAATAGATTTATTATTAAAATATTGTTAAAATCATGTTTGATTTACGTGATATTGAGTTAATATATATAATTGAAAGAACTTTAGTGAAAATTTAAGACTCTAAATTGTGTTTGACCAAAATAACCAGCTTATTAAACCTAAGGTAGTGAAGAAAAGCTAAATATGGGAATATGATGTTTATCCCAATGAGATAGTGTCTTATATATTGTTATCAAACAAGTTTATATTGTATTGCAATAAGAGGGTTTGAAATGTAATAGAAGCAAAAAGGTATTTATTAGCTGTTGTAATTATTACCTACCGGACAAAGAGTTATTATTAATATCTATTGATTTGAAATCAAGTAACTTGAGTAGAGGACATTATGTTCTCATTATAAAAATAAAAGGCCATGATGCTAGGAGATTTTAAGATGCAGGATTCCAGATATTCCACAAAAGGAAAATATTCTCCAAATATGGAAATAAACTTATCATGCATTTATATGTGAGTTTACATTTGTAATGTGAAAAGGTAAATATATGGATAATTATATACCTACAAACATAGATATTTCATATAATTATTCAAAGGATAAATTGGGAGGAACTTATGAAGAATCTGGAGATTGTCAGATCGTACTTAGATGAGTTATCAAAAGTAAAAATTATAATAGGTTGAATTGTTAAAAGATATTACTATGAATATAAGGTTTATATTGAGTCAAACTAAATGATATATAATATTAGGATTAACCAGATTGATTATGGCATTATAGAAGTATGGAACCATACTTGGTACAACAATAAAGAGTCTGGACTATTATTTAAGAAGTTGACGATTGTCTATTTATGATCACGTAAAAATTAACTATATTCGGTATTGAGTTCTTTAGGAATAAAACCCTACGAATAAATGCTGGACATCTAAAACTTTAATGTGAAGAAGTAATCTACAATTTAAGGTTAACAATATATTATTATACATATTGACATATTGTCAATACTTTTAGATTGAGACCAGGTGTGTCTATTTGATGATATTGTGTCATCATAATTAACTAATTATGTATAAAATAAGAGAGTTGCACTCCCATGTTTGAGGACTAAGGACTTGGTAAAAGGTAGTTGTCAAGTTCCAATATGTTACATGAACGCAAATGGAAAGATCTAGTCAAAAAATTATAGCTAGTCAAGTCATTTACCGACTTAGCAAGAAAGGAATCGAATAAGAGGTAGTTGCCTAAACCTAGAATGTCAAGCGAGAATGTAACATGGGTATTCGTGTTAGATGCGTTAAACCTATTTAGTCGAATAATTGACATAGTGAAGGCATCACCATTGAAAGAGAATCTACTTTAGTTAGTTAACCTTTGGTTCAAAGCAAAAGTAGAGTTAACCATAAGTTAGTAAGATTTCCAAGTCAAGTTAGAGGTGGGTGAAATTATGACATCGCTCCTTTAGAAATAAAATGATTATATATATCAAACCTTTGGCCAAAGTAAGTGTAAAAGTCATTTCTTGCAATTGTCGATTCACTGTGCTCCAGGTTTACATAGCTTGTCAGTAGTGTCATGCATACTTAGAAGGTATCCATTGTTGTATGGTCACACATGTTATGTAGGACACAACACTAGCTACTCAAATGGAAATACTAGAGGTTCCTATACTATGCTCCTCATAGAAAGGGTAGGGTCACTTCTAGTAGGAAGGTGTGTGGGGAACTGTTGGTCCATGGTTGGAGGTAAAGTGCTTGGGTGATGCTTGTTGAATGAAAAAGACAACTGAGAGGAGGGTGAATCAGTTGTATCAAATTAAAGCATCAAAAACCCTCAACAGTAATAAGACATGATCCACAAACATTCATTAAACCCTTATTTTGTTATAATAATTAATCATGGAATGCAAATAATAGAAATTGAAACAACAACACCATACACAAGACAACACCAGATTTACGTGGAAAACCTAATGAGGGAAAAACCACAATGAGGATTGTTGGGAAAATGTGTCTCAACCTTGCAATTATATAAAGGTTATTGTTGATAGGATATATATGAATATGTATATATGTATATGAATATGTATATATGTATATGAATATATATATATATGAATATATATATATATATATATATATATATATATATATATGTATGTATATGAATATATATATATACATACATACATATATATATATTCATATACATACATACATATATATATATATTCCTAGTTACATTGATAGGTGTAATATACAATGGCAACAAGGGGGGAGAGTGGGATACGTGTAAAGAATTTTTTGTTAAATTTTTCAAGAAACTCCTAAAATGGCTGACATACATTAGATAAATGATACATTGTAAATCTATACCATTAATTATTATGTTTTAGATCTAATGTTGGATATTTTGTTGGTTTGTATTTCCCTAGAATGTAACCATATTTTATGAGGGTGTTGTATTACGACTACGGTAGAGAGACACTAATATATTCTAAGAGTTTGATAGTAATTCTGTTGTCTCTAGATTTGTAAGTGGTGATACTCCTATGAGAAGCTTGCTTTGCAAGTATATTGTAATCTTTGTGATTTTTGAATAATATATTGGGTGGCTTTTGGAGTGTGGGGTTTTTCTCCTGAAAGGGTTTTCCCCACGTAAATCATTGTGTCGTGGTATGCATGATATTTATGTTTATTTTTTTTAAGTTTTTGTAATTGTTAAAGATTTATAAAGTTTTGCATTATTCTCCTATCAATATTAGTGTAGGAAGTTGTTCCGCTACCTTAGCTTCCTTACAAGAGGTATCGGAGCCTGATCACCTTTGGTTTCAGTTGTGGGTTGTTGGGTTTTTTGAACTAATCCAGATTTGAATGGGAGCTTGTGTAGAAGAAACTTTGTGATCTTGTTGCAGGAATTTTCAAATGACAAGTTCATTGAGGAGAATAGAGGTGGAGAAATTGTTTGGAAATAATTTTGAAATGTGGAAGCTAAAGATGGATGATCTGTTGATAGATTGAGATTTGTGCGATGTTGTTGATGAGAATGTTTCAAGGCCCGCAAATCCTACTCAAGTTGCTCAATATGATATTATGGACTGTAAATCCAAGGATCTAAGTAGATTGTGCTTGGCAGACTCTGTTTTAATTAATGTCCATAAGGAGACCTGTTAGAAGATTAATCTCTTTCCTTCAAACAATGCTCATTAGTTAGTACTTTCCATTGCTCATTTATTTTTCCTTTTATGGTATCAGAGCTTGGTATTACTAATCTTTTGTGAGCTACATTGTTGAAGGATTACCAAGTTTTTAAGCACACCATTGGAGATACTCTAAGAAAATGAGAAGAGCCAAAGTCTATTTTGCTTCTTATTTAATATTTGTTTTTCTAACTAGTTTTATTGTGTGAGTTTCTATAGTTTTAATCTACAAGAATTTAGTATAATTTTAAAAAGAAACCCAATAAGGGTTTATCTTATTTCTCGAATTTCAGTTCAAATTTTTCTAACCCTTGTCCAGGATTTGTATAATCTGCATTCATGTTTTATTTTTTGCATACAAATTTTAAAGGGTTATATTTCAATTTATTTATTTTTAGAACAGTTCATTAGTTTGTAATTTTTTTTGCAATATTAGCTAAATCTGTAAAAAAAAATCACTATAGTTTGCATTTCTTACAAAAATCAAAATTTTTTAAGGGCTCTAACCCTAGCTTAAATTTTTTTATACAAAATAAATAAAAAATTACCTTTATTTTCTTTTATAAGTTATAATAAAATGTATTTTTTTAAGATATATAATATCTATTTTATTTTTTGAAAAAATCTCAAAAAAAATAGTAATAAATATATTTAAAAATAAATAAAAATTAAACCCTAATTTTTTGGCCATAGCCCTTGCTTCCGCTTCACCCTCTGTTTTTTTAAAAAAATTCATAAAAATGTTTTAAAATACCCTTTAAGGTTTTCGACCTTTCTGGGTTGTCATGTCCTCTCCCACAGTCGCTGGTCTCCCCTCACCCTGCCCCGTTCTTCCCCTGCATTGCCTTAGTCTCCTCTTGTCGTCTTGCTGTTCAAACATAAATAAATCCCGCTCTCTTTATTTTATCAGTCTACCTCAAAATATTCTATCTTTTCTTTTTAAAAAATCAAACCTAATTTCTAACTCTTCTAAGCCCATGCATTTTCCTTCTAAAAGTTTGTTCAAATTCTTTTATTGTTTAAGTTTTTTATATCGCATTTTTTTGGGTAAGTAATTTTCTCCAAGTTTAAATCATAAGGTCTTTAAAAAGCCTAGTTTTCTTTAAAGTAAAAACTTTTAAACCTTTTAAGAATCTTTTATATAGGGGAGAGGGGCCCAAAGGAGGTAAGGTCAACTTTGGAGGTCCACATGGACCAAAAAAAATTAAAAATTTCCCTGCCACATCACCCTACCACTTATGCATTGGGCCCAATATTATTTTAAAAAAAAATTGAGCACCCCTCCACTTGTCAAACACCATTTATGTCAACGTGTCAAAAATAGGCCAATTTTCCCTTCACCCGAAAGTAGAGCCCATCTGCCTCCTTAATCGACGAACACATCTACGTACAGTGAATCAGATGGTCACGTGTCCAGGACAACCTTGTCACCCTGAACGAACAGTTTAGAGCATTAAATACTCACTGCCTCCTTCATTTCCTCCACTGACCAACTTGTGTTATGCATGCCTTCACATTACTCAGACTGTCAGGCATGCTAATCAAGATTAAGGTTCATTCAATGCTCCACAATCTTGTTGTAGAGAAGGGGGATTCGCTACTCACAAGTTCTCTTCAATCAGAGAGCCTCACAAGGTGAACTACCCTAAACTACCTCAAAGGATAGCGGTGAGAGTTCTAGAACCAGAAAGAGCAGGTCACAGAGATTCTCTAGACAAACCAACAAGCTCTCGACCAAAGGATGGAAGCGCAAGACACAAACGATAGCGCGATGTGCTGACGTCCCAGGGGTGCATTGGCATCTTGTACGGACCAGAAAGCAGGTTTATCTCATAAAATAACAAAGTGAATGCTTCTACTCTAATTGCTGAGAACTTCTAGAAAGTGATAAAGTGACAGAATGTAATATAACTAAAATAGAAATGATAGAGATAAAGAGAAGAAGGGAAAGGGAACGCTTATGACCATGCGAGTGATGAAGCCTCCAACTCGTGAATCTCTTCAATACCTGCACAAAAGAAAGAGGGAGAAAGTGTTGGGGTTGTATAGGGGTTTGCCTCAGTCAAACCCCTGTTTTGGTGTTCCCACCTCCACGGACAACCAAGATATATAGAGAGAAAAGCAGGAAATGAAGTAAAGAAGCAATAGAGCACTACAAAATAGTGTTATGCCACTCAACCAAGTAATAAAGAAGATTAGTGGAAGCTTACCATCTCTACCCAATGCACTCAAGGCTTGTGGGGGAGAAAATGAGAGGAACTCAAGCCTCTACTGTCGTGGTGTCTCATTCCACACTTGCTCTACTAAAGTGATGGAGTGTCGATGTTGTTGTTGTGAAGTGTAAAGTGTTGAGTAATGAAGCTGCTTGGAGCTTGTGAAGAGCTGGAGAGTAAAGAGAGATCTAGAGAGGATGGAGAGGTCCAAAGATCCAAGAGATGCCAAATGGAAGCAAGAATAGTGAATATGAAGGAAAGAGGGAAGAAAACGACCATCTTCGGGTTAGTTGGTCGAAAAGGGCATTACAAATCAACTCCCAATGGGGATTATAATGCCTCTGTAGGCTCCAGATGTGAGAATTTTTTAGGGATGCAAGCGTGCCGCACAGACGTCTACGCATTGTGCTAATGTCTTCGTGTTGCACGGGAGTCTCAAACAATAACACCTCTATCGATGCACAAAATAGGTGCCAAGTGTGATGAAGGCAATAAGTTCATGTGGAATTAAGCCTCCAAAATTGGTTTTCTAAAGTGTAAGGGGACAAAAGGGAATTTGTGTTAGGGGTGAAAATTCATGTTGATACATTTTGCCCCCACTTTAGTGAGCATGAATACTGATGAGTGCTTTGGTAAAGTAGATCGAAGAACTAATAGGGTTAGAAATGTATACCTAAGCCGTCGAGGAAGCAGAACATGATCTGGTGAACTCGAAAGTGCAGGAAAGGAATTCAGCTAAAGCACGAAAGTATATTATAGGCTCATGGTCTTGCAAGGGTGATATCCTTCAAGAACTCTCACATGAAGGAAACCAAGAAAAGAACCTTATAGAACCGTAGACCTGCAAGGAAGGTATCCCCCAAGAAATCTCACATGAGGGAGACCGAGAAAGTGCCTTATAGACCTAGAGACTTGTAAGGAAGGTATCCTCCAAGAACTCTTACATGAAGGAGACCGAGCAAAGGGGACTCTATAGAGTTAGAGATGGCGACATGTTTACCCACAAATATAACACATCAAGAAGCGACCGCGTAGGCCAGTGAACAAACAGTCACACAGACCATCGCTACGTTGTAATATTTTCAGAGGGGTCCCTTGAGAACCCTTCAAATGGAAGGAGCATCCAATCAAGGGATGCGCTGCTTGAAAGGTAAAGTCTAGTCATACTACCCCCAAGCTAGATGTAAGGATGCGAAGAAGGTCTAGTCGGGCTACCCCCAAGCTAGACACCATAGAATCCATTCGAGTGAAAATATTTCAAAGAGGTCCCTCGAGAACCCTTCAAAAGGGAAAGGGAGTCCGCTCAAGGGATGCTTCATTCAAAAGACATAGAGAGAGAGGGGGTCCTTAAGAAGGACACACATCTCCAGAATGAGTTATCACTACCCCCAATGTAAAGGGTAAGAGAACCACGCAAGGTAATTGGAACAGGATAGAGGTAAACCTCGATACCACTTGTCATTCAAAGAAGAGGCAGGTGTATTAGTAGGCACCTGAATCATGAAGTTGTTTTATCTTATCCTTCAAGGCCTTACATTCGCTAGTGGAATGGACAGACACTCGATGGTATGGACAAAAATAATGTTTTGCTTCACCATGTTTATGGAATTTCTCGCTTGTAGGAGGAAGAAGACTAATTAAGCAAGCTTTTAGAAGCCACAACAAAATACACTCTTGTTCAGATAGCGGGTGAGGAGCAGGAAGCAACCCTTTCTCTTGCAGAGAAAAGTTTGACTGCTCAGAAGAAGAAGATATGAAGGTCGAAGACAAGGGAGGATAGAACAATCCATGAGAATGAGGTTGAGTGGACATTGCATCAATGTTCAACCATGATTTATGCTTAGGGTAAGTGCACCAATCTGTGAAACAATTTAGGTGCCAAATTGAAAAAACGTTCAAAAAAACTTGAAATAAGGCATTTGGCACACGTCAAATGACTAATAAGACATTTGGCACACGCCAAATGGCTAAAAAGACATTTGGCGCATGCCAAATGTATTTTTAGACATAAAAAGACATTTGGCGCATGCCAAATGTATTTTTAGACATAAAAAGAAAAAATCGGGTTTCAAACCCTCATTCTGTCTTCAACCTGCAGCACGAGGAAGAGTATTTCAGGTTTGCAACTCACACTGGCCAAATCTCTTCCATTGTTTGCATCCTTAGCTTTCCATTTTCCATGAGGATGCCACCAACACGTCGGAGAGGTCAAAGATTGCAAAGAGGTGTGTATTTTTATTCTATTTATTTCGAATTTGATTTGGAATGCAAATTTAAATAGATTTTTATAATAAAAATTTGTTCTAATTCTCAGGGAATGAACCTGCACCTCAAAACATTGAGAATTCACAATCACCCCTCATGAAGAGCCTCCTATACAAGAACAACCCAAAACCCATCCATCAATTCATAGGCATCCTCAAGGAACACAAGAAAATATTCAAAATCAAATTGAAAACAATAAAAGAGACATTCAACAATTAATTGCAAGATTAACCGAGCATGCCAAAATCCACCCTTATAGGAGAGGGATTGCTAAATCATTGAAGTCAATTTTAACTCATGTAGGAGAAATGAGCGAGCAAATGAATTTTTGGTCAACTAAGAGGCATGCGATGAGACAATTTTATGCTAATGGTTTGTCATATGCAGATGTCAAAAAACTAAAAATTATCAAAGTCGACTTGTGTGCCCTATTTATAGACCCAAAAACCAATGAACCTTTGTCTCATGCATGCAGGAGGTTCCCCATCCATTGGTGCCACCATGAGTTAATTAAAATTTTTTTTTGGGAGCGGTGGTGGATGGTATTTGACCAACCTCCATGCAATAACCATGAGGTGCCACAATACTTTTTGAGGTAACTCTATTGTGAGTTTGTCCTCAATAAAATGCCAAACTATTTTGACATCTTAGACTTTCAGGGTAGAGATGGGGGCTCACACGCGATAGATCTGCTGCATGACATAATCCACAGTTGGCACCGAGAGCCTTGGGAAAACCCATGGTGGAGCTTGTTGTTTTTCCTTCCATTGTTAAGGACAGTGTAGAGGTTGACACGATGAAGTCGATTGGCTCACTCACCCAGACCATTTTACAGTGTGCAAGTCCTCTAGTAGAGCCTGGTGTGGAGGAGACGTGTAGGCCCTGAGCTCCACCCAACCATTGTGGCACTTGTGGTGATGTTTGCACGTACGATTATCAGGGTGCTCGTGATGTAGCTACACAACCTACATCAGTTGCAGAGGGGATGGCTTTCATAGATGATATTCTGAATGATACATTCGACATTGACACTTAGGTAAAATTTAGCAAGTTATTTTAATGTTTATTAAAATATATTTTGAAATTTAAGAATAACTAAATTAGTAGAATTTTGATATGATGAAATTTCAAGGTCGCACTGTTCATGAGGGATGCTCTATTCCTATAGACCCTTATACATTCTCGACGATGAGTCCACAGGTATGCAACTAGTATTAAAGATATTATTATTGCATTTGAACAGTTGAATGTTATATTTGATCATTTTTCTCATAACATGCTTCGAATTTCAAATAGTTTCCTGGTGCACCTTCTTCCTCCACACCTCATGATTCATATCCTCAAACAATGTACACTCAAGTAGCCTTCATTCATTAATGGTGTTGTAAATCTATGTTAGCTAGTTTTTCATAATTTTGCGTATATACAAATCTAAAAAATTGATGAGAAACACAAACATTGCATTCAAGTATTCCTTGATCATGTCACATTATGTTCTCCTAATTCAATTTTTGTTCCTTTATTCCTTCCTAATTCCTTACCATTAACATTTAATAGCTCACTCTATTTTCCATGATCCCCTCCTAGCCCATCCCACTAATATCTTCTAATCCATGCTATGTGTCATTATGTCATACTCCCATCTTATTGTACCCATTATTATATCACCCTAGATGTTCCATGATCCCCTATGTTCCACCCTATGTTCCTTATATCATCCTATGTTATACCATATTTATCCATGTTTCATCCTAGATAACTCTTCTCTATTATTGCTACACACAGGTCAAGTTCGCACTTTGTACATACTATAGTCAAACCCTATACACCTCCTAATTCACCCTATGTTGCATTATTCCCTAATAATTGCATCCCATTAACCTCAAATTTTCCACCCTATATTTTTTTATCCCATCCTAGTCCATACCATCAACCTATACTAGTCCATCCTATGTTCCATTAATCCCTTTGGTGTAGGGGCACCACTCTTTTCTATGTTTCTTCATTAAGTGTCTGATAGTGGTGCAGGAGCACCCATGGGTCTAAGGGACCTAGAATCATTTGTTATGTTTTATTTGTTTGTTTAATGTTGGAATAAGGTCTCATGGACCATTTCATTTCTTTGTAATAGGTCTCCTAGGGATTTGGTGGAGTTTTGGTCTTGATGACCAACTTTTTGTATAAATAAGGTCTCCATCCTCCTTTGTAAGTCTAGTGAATTTTGGAGAATTAAGCAAAAAGGATGCCTTGATGTAGCTAGACACCTGAGGGGAGTCATCTTTTTCATTTTGAGGAGTTTTGGATGCCTTTCACACAATTTGGAGGTATCTTTGTAGTCGGGTTGGAAAATTGGGTAAATTGCCTTAATTAGGCATTAAAGAGTAAAAAATGAAGTCTTTTTGTGTTTCCAATGGCCAATTGATTCAAATTTCAGTTGGAGGATGTTGGAAGGCTT
Organism: Sequoiadendron giganteum; assembly: GCA_007115665.2. Classification (NCBI taxonomy): domain Eukaryota; kingdom Viridiplantae; phylum Streptophyta; class Pinopsida; order Cupressales; family Cupressaceae; genus Sequoiadendron; species Sequoiadendron giganteum. The sequence continues at coordinate 665,338,855 of CM021105.1, read as the reverse complement.
CATATATGCCTCTCTTGGTCGAGGCGAGGCTATTCTTAAAGTTTGGAAGAAGTTTTCAATAAAGAGTTTGTTGATTTTTGTGTTTTCTTGAAGAAATTGATGATCCCGTACTTGGTATAGTCTGTACATGTTGTTTCATGCTCCAAGCCTATAATGGCTGGATAGGTAATTGAATAAGCTTTCTTTTTCCATTGGAGTGATGAGATTCCATTGAGTATCAAGGGATATATCTTAATTTTACTCCTAGGTGGTATGAAAACCCTCAAAATCAAGGTTTTGAGTGAATTATGGGTGTTTCTTCCATCCACACGTTGTAGAGTTGCTAAATCTTGGTGGGATGGAAAGTATATGCCTGTACTATTAAGAGGGAGTGAGGTCTAAATCACCATAGTGATAGTTGTTTGTTGAAACCTAAGTGCTAGAGGGTTGTTGAACCTTGTTTTGTCCTAATGTGACATGATCCAAATGCTTTCAAGTTTTGTGGGTGGTCTGAGTTGTGAACCCTAGGTGTGTGGGGGCTGATAATTTAAAGAATAATGGAGTTTATGACTCCTTGTAAGAGTATTTGAGAGAAGCGTTGAATTGGATTGTCTTTGCCATCCTAGTTGTGTGTTTACCTTCCCTGCACTCTGCATCAGATAGGCAAGGTGTGTTAGGATGTTTGATTTGAGTCCTTGAGTCTTAATAAGGTCCAATGTGACCATTCTATTGTAATTGATCAACTTTGAGGGAATTTTGTATTCATCTTGTAAGGTTTGTAAATCATGTGGAAGGAATTCTCAAAGTTGACAAGGGGTGTCAAGGTAGATAGGATGATGTTTTCTTGATTAAGTCATGATTTCTTAGTTGAATAAGGTCTCATTAGACTATTTGTAATAGTTTAGGTGTTTAAGAGGGTCTAGGAAAATATAAAGAGTCAAAATTTGAAAGTGCTAAATTTGTGAGTTGCATAAATGCAACAAATTTGTAATACAATAATCATGTGAGGTTTAAAAAGTAGTTGTAAGGCAGTTGGGTGTTGGTTTGATGAGGAGAAGCCTTTAAAAATGTATGAAAACACATTTTTTAATGTTGTCTTGAAGTTTGAAGCATTGGCAATAAGTTTCAAGGGTCTGTGTTAATTTTAAAAGTTATGTTGCTTTATAAATCTGGGCTAATTCATGGCCTAGGACAACGTTGAGGGTCTAATTTCAAGGGATTGGTCCAAAAGACTTGTATCTAGTTAAGAGATATGTTGTATAACTCTGAAATGGGTATCTGAATCCACCTTTTGATTGTCAAGTGTTTTGGAAAGCATGGGAGTTAAAGGCCAAAAACTGAGTTTGCACTACTGCTAGGTTACATGGGTGAAAGTGAGAAGTTAGACTCCCGATTGTTGTCAAGCTTTGAGGATTGTTTGGATAAATCTAATAGGAAATTTTAATCTTGTTAGATGTCTCTTGAATGCAAGTTTTCACTTTGAATGAGTTTGAGCCCCCTCTCTGCATCACTCTTCTATTCCCATCCCATTACCCTCTCTTATTTCACCTTATGTTCCATTATCCCCTCTTGGTCTTTATATCAACATGATATCTAAGATATTGTTTCATTTTTAGCTATTGAAAAGAGATAGCCCTGGTGATGTTGGTGGCATGATGGACCATGGAGTTGCTACAACAATAGCCAGTTCTGATCCATTGAGAGAGGTATGGAATAGATTAGTCGATTTGACATTATATTTGCTCTTTTATGGTCTATTATAGAAAAATTTCACGATAATTTTATGTAGTTTAATCTATATCTTCATGGTTGCTACATGTTTTTTCACTCCAGGTCGTGGACATGGTGATGTTGTAAATGTGCATGATGACTATATGTATGCGGTAAGTGATTATATATTTTGTTATATGCCATTCCACAATTCAATTGCTATGTTTTAACATCTTTACTTTTAATTGTATTAGTTGAAGGTCCAAAGTGAAGAGAGGAGGACTAGCGAGCGTGTTCAAAAAGACAAGAGAAGCAACAGTCAGTCCATCTAGCCAAATTTTGAAGGCAACACGAGATCTATTTCCTTCACCTAGAGGGAAATGACTATGTATTAGTGTTGTTTGTTGTATGCCTATGTGGCATTTTGGAACATATATTTTGTACTATCAATATATATACGTGATATTTTATGTCCATATGGCTCCTTTGTACTAAGCCTATATGGTTTTTTTGGATATATTGTATATACTTTTATCAATATATATCATTGTATAACCTTTCGGATTTTTGATTAAAGAAACTCTTATTTTGTTGTACTGCCATTCTTGAATGATGTTATCATGCGTATCATGTAAGTTGTATGCTTGAATATTTTAGGCATGGATTTTGTTTACATCTAATTCTTAATTAATTACTGTCGAATGCTCAATAAGCCCCATCTAAAGCGTATTGTATAAATAAGCTCCATTCATGGTGGTTTGTATCTTTTGGAATGCTTCAATTACTTGTGCCTCACTGATGCAGATGCAAGGAGGCTCAAAACCAATTAGTCTAACAACCTGCCTTCAAGGGACTCCTAACAAGATTATACAACCTATTTTGAGCAATCTACACAACCTCAAAGCCCCATCAAACCAAACTCTTTATTCAACACCTTACCCAACAATCCACCCTTGTAGCACTCAAAACGCGGTCCAAGCCTAATTTCTCCCAACCTTTCCAAAACACTTGACCATTTAAAGGTGGATTAAGATACTCTTTTCAGGGTTCCACAACATATGTGAAAACCAATAGTAACTCTTTTGGACCAACATGAACTTTCAATACACCTCCCTCGCTCTAGGCTTCACAATTAGGTCTAATTTATAAAGGAACCCCCTCACAAACTCACCTCCAAACCAAGGAAACTTGAAACAGTCTTAGGGATGCTCACCAAACTAAGGATTCTCCCATTTTAAGAGCCCCAAGAAATTGTTCTATTCCTCTACTCACAAACCCTCCTAAACCTTCACAAAAACAAGGGTTTTAAAGAAACTCATAACTCCAAACCTCCCCCAATCCTTCCAAAGGTCCAAAAACCACACAATACCTCTTAGCTAACTTAAAAGACACTCACAATCCCATTCCTTTTAGTATTTCTCAAATTCACTACTTGAGTTCCTTACTTTCATGGTGGAAACACCCCTGAACAACATTAGAACTTCACACCCCACTGAGTTTATTCATTCTCTTGACCTCCAAAGTATTCATACACCAAACTAATCATGGTACAGGACAATCCACCAAGCCACAGGGTCAAAACAGTAGGTGGATTGGCTAATGTGTCATGGTGTTTCCCTCAAAACCCCTAACATAGAAAAAAGAGCAGTAACCAAGTTTGTTGATCCCACACACACCAACGGTGGATTTAAATCTTCAGAAAAGATGCAAAGAGAGTAAAAAAATATGCAATCAAGTATCCAAAGCCTCAAGTCATGATAGACTTGTGTGGGCCTATGTAAGGCAAATCAAATTTAGGAAAACAAAGAAAACCAGTGATCAACGTTTTCAAAAGTATATTTTCTTATTAAAAACTGAACAAAATCAACCCTCAACTCAGGGTATTACAACAATATATCTTGATACCACCTTCCAACTATCCCTTGAGCTGATCAACCACCATAACCACCCTTTGTTAGACTTCTAAAATGGCAATTTGCCAATTTTTCTCTTAATTACCATTCATTCACAACTTGATTTTACAAATACCACCTAACAAACCTATTAATCCTTTTAAATACAATTGCAAATGGTCATTGAGACGTTATTATAATGGAAAACATAAGACCCAAGCCTAGACTATACCCTATCCATCTGGAGCACATTGCCAACATGGCATAAAATGGACAACTTGTTTACATTACATCTCATCTTGGCATATTTTGCAACTTCCTCGTTGCATATAATTTAAAGATCTTCAAATTCATTTGATGAGCCTCTAAGGCTCATGTTTTTTTCATGCCAAGGTGATGGTGCCCCTACACCATACACCCCCCATAGAGAGACTCTTGTCCCAAGAGTGAAAGCTTGCTCCATGCCTCCACTTTGCTGCTCCATACCTTTCCAAATTTGATGTGGGGTTTCTCCTGATCCCTAGATCAAAATTCGGTACTGCTCCAGTCCTCATACCTGCAATCAAACAAAAGTTAGCAACACAGTGCCCTACCTTCTTCCTTGTTCCACCTTCATGCTTGTACCCATCCACCTTAACATGTACACTCTGCCCTCTTGTTATTGCCATTAGATCTCTGCACCTTTTTTCCTTTACTGTGATCGGACCTTCAAGTTTCATGTCCTCTGTCCTCCTTGTCTCATGACTCACTGTCTTCTTGTTTGAAACTCCACCAAACTCTATCTTAATGCCTATTGACTGTCCATTGACCTGCTACAATACCACATGACATCTAACTGTCCCTACAAACACATTATCAACCTCATCTTGCCTTTCCAAAGACTCTTTCCCCTCACTCCACCCTTTACCAATCTGAACCACTTGGCTACTCAACTCCTTATGCCATACAAAGGCATGCTTCACCCTATCCTCATGCAAACCACACATTTCCTTCTTACCCACTGTCTGATCATTACTCAGTTGTTCTCCTCCTACTGTTCCATCCTCATGAACATACTCTAGACCTGCAAACAAATTGGTCTTGCTACCCTTAAGCCCTAAAGGCTCTTTCTTCTCAAACATCACTACCTTAGACTTACCCTTATCCATTCCACTTGTTTTCAAGGGAAGCAACTTAAAATTTTTATCATCCTTCTTGATGGTATATGTGTTCTCCTAGCCATCATATATAGACCTCCTATCAAATTGCCAAGGCCTCCCTAAGAGCACATGACAACAATCCATTGGAAAAATATCACCTAAAACCCTATCCTTATATTACCCAATCTAAAATTCAACATATGCTTGCTCTTTTACCACCAAAGTTTGATTATCATTGACCCAAGAGACTCTATAAGGTGCTTCATGAGGTAATTTTTCCAAACTCAACTTGTCCACCATTTCCCTAGACACTAGATTATCTTGAGAACCAGAATCAATGACAACTTGACACACTTTACCTTTGCTTTTGCATGTAGTTCTGAATAGGCTCCTTCTTTGAATCAAATATTCCTCCTTGGATGCTTGTAACATAGTTTTTCTTATCATGAGTGCCTCTCCTTCTTCTGATGTAAGGTTCACTACAGGTGAAGTCACACCCTCTTCATCTTCATGCACTAGTTGATTCCTCATTTCTCCACCATAAGAGCTTGAGCCTGCTTTTCAAGGCATTTAAAGGCTGGATGTCCAGGCTGGTTACAAGTGTAGCATCTCCTTGAGAATTGATAGGAACCTCTTCCTCCACTAAATCTGCCTCTTGAACCTCTCCATCCACCTCTTGAATCAGATTGTTCTTGGTTCTTCTTGTCATCTCCTTGGCCCTCATTGTTTGACTTTGAATTAGGATTGAATCCCCTTCCCCTATAAGTGTTGCCTCTTCCTCTTGCCACCTTATCTTGTCTCCTTTTTAACTTTTCTTCAGCCCTCATTTCCATTTGAAAGCATTGTTCAACTGATGTTGGTGCCATCAAGTTGATTTCATCCTAAATGTTGAATCTTAAGCCATTCAAATACCTAGTAGTCATTTCTTCCTCATCTTCTTCATGTTTATCCCTTATACCGTCGTCCCCCTGCCATTCCCAAACTTAGGCCCCCTGTCCCCATGTCTCGGAAACACGTCCCCTGCCGTCCCCTCGTCCTTGTCCCCAAAACCTCATGGAACACTGAGAATTTACTATGTGTCCTAATTTCTTCTCACGCCTTTCTATTGAGCACCAGTTTTGCACGCTCCAATATTTATCTACTATTGTGGAATGACATCTCTAAATAAGTGAGGATGACTTATGTTTCTCAAGAAATATACACATATCACTCATGTTGTTTGGCCTATGTAATGTAAGAGGCCACTTTGATCTTCTTTCAAAACTCCATGCCTAAAATGCCAGGTAGCCACTCCTTTGATCTGGTCATAGAAGAACCCTCATTCACTTTCCCCAAAAGGTAGTGGATGCTTGTAATCAACACATTACTTGTGTGTTATGGATCCTTCATCCATTCAAAAAGGATCATGCCTTTGCTCACATTCTAGAGAATGCCACTTTTGTGTGGCATGCGACTAAGGTAGTTGAGTTTGGAAAGTCAATCTCTTCTCAAAACATTCTTCGAAACACCACACTCTTCATAGACTTCACCATGTAAGTAGAGGGTTTCTAACCTGGGAAATAATGGCGGTAGACTGCAGATCTTTCACATCAAAACACTGCACCTTAGATGGCACGATCTGTTACACACATTAAAATATATCACAAGCACAAATACTCTGATACCATATGTTGGTAAAATGCAAAAACGTTAATGGTGAAAAAATTCATTCATCATGCATTTTAGTATACAAGATACAAATAGATCCATGCCTAGAGAAATAGAGCAAGTTGATAAGCTTCTATAAAAAAATTCTTAGGATGATGAATCCTATATATAGCCATTAAGTGTAGACAACATTGAAATAGTGTTGGAGACTGATTGACAAAGAATTCATCAAGACCCTATATGCCAAATAAATCTCTTAATTTGAAGACTTCCTACTATGTAGCCTGAAATGATTGTTAGATTGTTACCCTTTTCAAGCTGGTTTTGAATCTCAAGATATGAATTAGGAATGAAATTTGAAAACACAAACTTGGGATGATGTGGTTCCTTGGTTCGTCTATTGGGATATTATTTTAACTGTCAAAAGAACATTATTATTTTAACTGTGAAAGAGATCATGTTTGTCAACTTTTTTCTGGAGTGAAAATTTGCCACCACAGGAAAATGCCTCTGAGATAGCAAAAAACGAGCGAGGTTATTGTAGAGGGGCCCAACGTGATCCCATAGGCTCAAATGAGAAATTTATAAGCATCCTGGTGTCTGAATACTAGCATGCTGAAGTTCGCAACCATTTTAAACTTTGGACCCTTAAGGGATCGATCTGATTGAATGTAGCTCAGAGCAATTTCACGTGTTTGGGTGCAAAAGAGGACCATTCCTAGTATAAACGTACCCACATGGACGCATTAGAATGGTTCATTTGGTCACATGAGATACAAAATGAAAGTTGCACCACTTTGCAACTTTCAACTACTTGCATTTGACAACTTTTTCCCCAAGTGAAAATTCGCCACCACGAGAAAATGCCTCTGAAATAGAAAAAAATGAGAGAGGTTATTGTATATGGGCTCAACATGATCTTTTAGGATTAGACGAGAAGTTTCTAAGCACCACAGTGTCTGAGTAATAGCATGCTAAAGTTTGCAGCCATTTTGAAGTTTGGACCCTTAAGGGATCGATCCGGTTGAATGTAGCTCAGAGCGATTTCACGTGTTTGGGTGTGAAAGAGGACATGCCTAGCATAAATGTACCCACACAGATGTGTTGGAATGATTCCTTTGGTCACATGAGATGCAAAATGAAAGTTGCACCACTTTGCAACTTTCAACTACTTGCATTTGACAACTTTTTCCCCAAGTGAAAATTTGCCACCACGAGAAAACGCCTCCGAGATAGAAAAAAATGAGAGAGGTTATTGTAGATGGTTCCAAAAAAATCTTGTAGGATCAGACGAGAAGTTTCTAAGCATCACGGTGTCTGAGTAATAACATGCTGAAGTTTACAACCATTTTGTACTTTGGACCCTTAAGGGATCAATTTGGTTGAATGTAGCTCAGAGCGATATTGCATGTTAAGGTGTGAAAGAGGACCATGCCTAGTGTAAAACATGTTGGAATGGTTCGTTTGGTCACACGAGATGCAGAATGAAAGTTGCACCACTTTGCAACTTTCAACTACTTGCATTTGACAACTTTTTCCTCGAGTGAAAATTTGCCACCACGGGAAAATGCCTCCAAGATAGAAAAAAATGAGAGAGGTTATTGTAGATGGTCCCAAAATGATCTTGTAGGATCAGATGATAAGTTTCTAAGCATCACGGTGTCTGAGTAATAGCATGTTGAAGTTTGCAGCCATTTTGTAGTTTGGACCCTTAAGGGATTGATACGGTTGAACATAGCTCAGAGCGATTTTGCGTGTTTGGATGTGAAAGAGGACCATGCCTAGAATAAAATTACCCACTCGGATGCGTTGGAACATTCATTTGGTCACACGAGATGCAGAATGAAAGTTGCACCACTTTGCAACTTTCAACTACTTGCATTTGACAACTTTTTCCCCAAGTGAAAATTCGCCACCACGAGAAAACGCCTTCGAGATAGAAAAAAATGAGAGATGTTATTGTAGATGGGCCCAACAAAATCTTGTAGGATTAAATGAGAAGTTTCTAAGCATCACAATGTACGAGTAATAGAATGTTGAAGTTTGCAGCCATTTTGCACTTTGAACCCTTAAGGGATCGATTCGGTTGAATGTAGCTCGGAGCGATTTCACATGTTTGGGTGCGAAAGAGGACCATGCATAGTGTAAACGTATCCACCCAGATGTGTTGGAATGGTTTGTTTTCTCACATGAGATGAAAAATGAAAGTTGCACCACTCTGCAACTTTCAACTACTTGCATTTGACAACTTTTTCCCCGAGTGAAAATTCGCCACCACAAGAAAATGCCTTCGAGATAGCAAAAACCGAGAGAGGTTATTGTAGAGGGGCCCAACATGATCTTGTAGGTTTAGAAAAATATTTCTTAATCACCATGGTTTATGAGTAATACCCTGTCAAAGATTTTTTCCCTTTTGTACTTTGGACCCTTAAGGGATCGAGTTGGTTGAACCTATCTCAAAGCGATTGTGCTCTCTTTTCGATGGAATTAGGTGGGCAGCAGAATTAACTCTATTTTAGTTATAGTTTGGTTGGATTTCAAGTGGTCAGGAGAAACATGTTCTAGTGTAACAAATCTAGTCTAAACCTCTATCTCAATCTGATTGGCCAAAATCCCATGTCGAGTGGCAAGGTTATCCAATTGTGAGTTTGGTGAATTGATGTCCAAGTGGGCATATTTGAGAGAAGTTGTGTCATATCTCCTATTTGGTTGATCCACTCTGCATCATGGTTCTTGTTTGGAACAACCTCATTAGGCCCCCTTGTGGCGTTGTACTTGGTGCATAGTAGTTGTTTGGTTGAATGTCATACCCTAAGGTATGTTAGAGATGACCTAGGTTGCATCGATTTCTATGAGGCATACGCTGCCCCTAATTTGTCAACCCTATAGATTTGGAAATCCAGTGAGCTCACTAGCTTGCCAATTCAGTAGGATTAACAAGGTAGGTGGTGCAGGAGCACCTTGGCACCTAGTCACAAATCTCCATGTTTGATGGTCAGAATGCACCCTTGCATTAAAAATGTGTCAACAAGTGAGTTTGAAAGCCTAAAAGGAAACATGAAAGATTGTATCTCAATGATATAACGGAGTCACTAGTTTAGTTAGTAGGAAAAGTGATACAGTTGCAGATTTGTGAGTTGCATAATGAAACAAATTTGTAATTGCAATGGTTATGTGTTTTGAAAAGTTGGTTTCTTGGTGGTTATGGGCATTGATCAGTTATAGGAGGATGAGAAATTCTATGTAAAGGCTGGAGAGGATCGAGTTGTGGTTGTTGGATTGGAGGGAAAATAATAAAGCTTGGAAATTACCATAGTTGCCACAAGACTCGTACTGGTACTGGTACGAGAGACTGGTATGGGTACTGGTACGATCTTTTTTTGAAAATAGGAGACGACAGTACTTGGAGACGCCATTTTTGTTTTTAATATAAAAATTTACAATATATAGAAAATCTGAAAATATAATGACATTGAACTTTCAAAACAGTAGTAGTAGTAAAGTTTAAGAATGAAGATTAACTTTAAAATTTATATACACAAAATGTCAAAATGTCAAAATTCAAATCCAAATGTCATTGTCACATTGTGTCAAAGAGCCAAAGAGTTCATACTTCATACTTCAAATTCCATAATTATAGTTTCAACTTCTAAGTTCACATTTGACATTACATATTTGATTACATATTGAAATCAGAAATATTGATAGTTCGATTGGTTGATATACAAACAAAAAACAAAAATTAGAAATCTATCTGATATCTCATATCATCTACACCACATCAATATCATCCATGTCAAGGTCCTCAGTTATGAGGCTCTCCAAATACTCATCACTCTCTAACTCAGGTTCCTCTGCTAGTAGTAGAACTAGGGGTAAATCAATAAGGCCATTTGGTTCAACCACTTCATCCACTATGGCTGCAACATCTCCATTAGGTGAAATTTGGTCCCATTTTGCTGAAGGACCCTCATTGTATGCAGGATCTACACGAGAGAGAAGGTGAAGTGAGCTATGAATATACACCAAGTTCTTTGCTTTCTTTGATCCCAATCGGTTCCTCTTTAGTGAATGAATAAAACCATAAGTACTCCAATTTATCTCACAAGATGAAGAGCTAGCCACTTGTGAGAGTAATCTTATAGAAAATGATTGCAATTCAGGTGTTTCACCTCCATGGTTCCACCACCACTCTATAGGGTCTTTTTGTGCTCGCATATCATATAAAGCTTCCACGAAAGAAAATTCACCATGCCCACGTGAAAACTTATTCCATTGACTCCTCATAACTGATGCTTCCTCACCTCGGCCATATATTTTTTTTATTGCAGCCCAAAACCCCTTCATTACCTCTCTATCCTCATATGGAGCCCTCTTATTGGTCTCTTGTATATTATGCCATTTAGGATTTAAGGCATAGGTAGCACAATGAAGAGGTGTGTTAAGTTTGTTCCATCTTCCATGTAAATTTTCTTCTATCAAAGGGTATAGTGAAGAATCTTTTGCATCTGTTATCTTCTTAATTATTTCACATATGGAATCTATTTCTTCATAAATTTCCCCCAAACATGGCTTGTATGAATCTGCAAATTTGATCACCTAACATATGGGCTGAATAAAGTCCACAACAAATCTAACATCAGCCCAAAAACGGTCATCAAGTATCATACCTCTCACCTCAACTGCATCATTTGATGTAGATTTCCTCCAAGCTGCCCATGCATCACTAACAACCGTGGAACACAAAGCACCTTTCACTTCACAAAGACGGTGAAGAAGAATAAAATAAGAAGCAAACCTTGTATCAGCTAGTTAGAATTTTCAATAAATAGCTTGTGTTTGGTGATGGTTGCATATAAACATTTGAATTTTTCTTCCCTTTTCTATGAGAGCTAAAACCCACTCAAACTTGCCAATATCTTTGAGTGCATTATTCAAAAAATGCACACAACATGGTGTCCAAAATATATGCTTGTATTTATTTTGCACCAACATGCGTGATGCTTTACAAACAAGGGCAACATCTGTAACAATTTGGACTACATGTGATGCCCCTACCTCCTCAATGTCATCACATAGTTGGTTAAAAAGATACAGTCATGAAGACAATTGACAGTGGGCAATGAAGTGACTAGTGAAAAAGACATATCACATTCATGAAGGTGGTTTTCATATCATGACAGTCATCCTTGCACAGGACTATTGACTTGTGTTTGGTGCCTTGGCAAGGTTTGGTTTAATATTTTAGTGCCTTAATTCATCAAATTGCTCCTACTGGGTTCTTGAACAACCTTAAGGGTTTGGGGTTATTCTAATGGCATAACCATCATCCCACCTACTGTCATCAAATGTAACTTGGTGGGATGATGTAGTTGAGTGTAGGGAATGTTATTTTAGGAGTAGGAGGTGTGGAAGGATGATCCCTTGGCTTGAAAAATATGCATCAGTAGGGGCAATAAAATATGCCTTTCTACAATTATATTAAACATTATTTCATTCTTACTAATAAATCCACATTCTTACTAATAAATCCACATGTTTTTCCTTGAAGACAACTTTAAATGTAAACCATAAATCATTACAACTAATTTTAAATGTAATATATACATTTAATTGAGGCATATATTAAGGAATATACTCATTTGCATGTATTAATTTCTCATAATTTTAGTATATAAAAAAATACACTAAGTCAATGACAGATATTACAATAGTGATGAAGAACATCTTGAAAATCTTCCCATTTGTCAATACTTGTAGCAATACATGCAGGGAAATAATCCTCCCATTTCCAACACAGATCATGAAATATATTATACTTGAGAAGAAATAAAATGAGTTGCTGTCCAGTTTCATTTTTCCATTCCACCTTAGCTGGCCCAACTATTTTCATTCCAAAATGGTTCAAAACATGTACATCCCCTACTCCCTATGAAATACATGGGTAGTAGCCTCTTTGTGGTTGTGTAGTATCATAGGAATTTGGTCCACAAAAAACCTGCAAAAGCCTCTCAATCTTAGACATAGACTCACATAAAAAACATTAAAAGAGCAATAACTAAATAATGTCAGTCATACAGCTGACGAGACCTAATATCACCTTCATGCATGCTAGATAAGGAGGTCGATTGAAGGTCCTACAATGGTGATGTGCCCCTTCGATACTTTATCATCTCTCGATGAACCTACATATAAATTTCAAATATATCACTGAGAGGCTTAACATAAAACATGTAGCATATAAGAATCCGATAAATCTAGGAGATGGAAAAGAAAGAGAAGATTGACAACCAGAAAATGCACCAGTAACCAATGTTTCTCATACCACTGAACACTTGCACCGCCAATCGATGTTGTTATTTTCTTATATACTTTGACAAACTTTAGTATTACCTACAGTCACAATCAGAAAAGGATCAATGACAGTCGTAAATGCATATGACATCAAACAGTAATGGTGAAAAAGCCTTATTGCAAGGTGTTGGTCCAAAAGAGTGATCGATAACATGAGTTTACAAATTCAATGTGCATACTTACAAATCAGTTGAGGGAACCATTTGGGTCTGCTCTACTCTTTATTGTGTCGAGTATTGCCTCGTGGTCAAACTCACGCACTTTCCACAAGTTCTTGTTCATAGGTCTGCCCTTATATTTGATCAAATGAACGTTGGTGGCGATGACAAGGTTCAAATAGTGAAGAATTTTTTGATGCATGTCGAAGTCCTCAAACAACCAAACTACAACATTCTTAACTGGATACCTTCAAAGCCATGTTCCAGTAACAACTACCGAACCTGTAGGATATTCTATGTTTTCTCCATCTATAATTGGGGACTCCAATTTCTTTTTGGCCTCAATATAATGGCATAGGTAATAATTTGTACCCTCTTCATTGTCTTCATTTGCAATCACCGCATAAACGTGCCCTGCATTGATATGTTCATCTTGTTAGATTTATTTACTGAGCAACATAACAAAACTTGTAAGTAAGATATATTACCTAGTTCTAGTAGGTTTGATACATGATCAAAGTCAATGGATGATTGCATCTCCGTGATTTGTAGAGCCATCGAGAGCTGATAAGTGTCAAGTGGGGTTAGAATTCTTATAGACCATTCGTCAACCCACTCTTTTGACTCGTAATCATTCCATGATTGAAGTGTACATTTATAAAAAAAGCATGCCATCTTCCTTGTATGGATACTCCATGTACTTGCATTGGAGCTTCTAAAAGAGTGTAGCTTGATCGATCCTATTAGTGTACAACAATCCTCATATTTTTCAATGTTAGTATCATCTACTAAATGAAAAAATCTACGAACTAAATAATTACCTTCACTACCTGAACCCATTGCACCATTGCACCACTGGACAATCGATCTTGCATCTGTCAACTTTACACTGTTTGTGTACTTTATCTCTTCTCATGCTAGGGCTCTTTTGATACATGCACCTGCTCCATCATGCTCCCCCTTTTAATTCACGGCCTCTGAGAAGTTCCACATATGCTGAACAACACTAATCCTATGAACCCTACTCGACCAGTAAAAAATTCTAGTGTTCTTGAATTGTGATGTACAATTATCTAATCATATGATATGTTGACTAAATGATATGCCCCTACTAGCCGGATCAACATAGAACATATGAAAGCAACCTTGAACAAACTCTGTAGAATGTGTGTGATCGTCACTGATGTAAAAGGGATACTCCCTCAATACTTTCCTATTTTCCTCTGTACTATCATTTGCATGAATGAATGCTATATGCACAAATATAGCAACCTGTACGAAGTTGTAGTACTATGATTTCACCTTGTTCTGTGGTTCTAGTGTGTAGTTCTCAGTGAAGTCGACAACTGAAATGATATGACGAAGTGGAAATGTGTCCTTGCATAACTTGAATTGTGAGTCCAACCATTGTGCTCTGTGTGTATGTGTTGCATAATCATAGACCACTTGATCATGAAAAATTCCCATAAATTGATACACTGGAATCTTATCACTGACCAATTCACACTTCTTTGCTTCTTTCCCATCTTTTAGACTGTATGCCACTATCTTATATTTGCCAAATTCCATAATTTTGTCTCCAATTATGTGTGTACTAGCCATGTGTTCGATAATTGGAAAATGTTTCATGCCACCACAATGATCACATGTGGCATCCAAACATGAGTTTTTGTAAGAAATTTGACCATCCTCTCTTTCACATAAAATGGAAGACAAAAAATTCCTTGACGATTTAGGTGGATGCATTATGTTGCATTCCTACAAAACATTGTCAGTATGCATATCTACACATATACATCGATAAACATCATAATGGTTAGAAAAATCAATATGAACCCTACAACAACAAGTAGTGCGTGTGCGATTTATTTTGACATAAAAAGGCTTTAGCATTTCAAAATACCTTTGATGTATTTTAATTTCAGGAAACTTCTCTACAAAATCAACAATTTTTTTGGTTTGAGTGGTATCCAAATAATGCATTGGATGTGGCTCACGGTTTTTACTACCAATTCTCCTTCTTACAACATCTCTTTGATTAGGAGAGGTCCTTGTGTTATCCTTCCAATAATTCACAATTAAAGATCTCAAGCCTTGAGCAATTCTTGTGTCTTTTTGTGGCACTCTACCCAAAAATGCCCATAGCTCATTGCTATTTGGATCCCCCACTCTTTCACACCTTCCTTTGGCTCTCATTAGAGATGATCTACTTATTTTCAAAGACTTACTTGACTTTGTAAGTTTCACCTTGTTCCTTGTTTGACTACTTAACAATGTTGTTGTCATCACAAGTCGTGTGGCACAACTATCCTTAGTGCATGAGGTGGAACCCACGCTCTCCTATGCACTCATCAAGTTCTTTACAATGAAATTTTCACTTGAGTCATTCAAAACTCTTAGCCCAAGATCCTTCATAGTGGGCCTAAATTTGAGTTGCCTCATCATTTCAACAAATAGTTGGCATCTTCCACCCTCACTTAGCTTCACAAAAAACAAACTCCATATCATTTGTGCATATCTTTGACATGTACGTTTTGGAATCTTATTAGGCATCCATTTCAAAACATTGGAATCAATATCAATAAAAAATGTAGGTTTTCTATGCAAAACACTTGGAGGAGTTCTCAAATGTAAATTTGTATCAATATTGGGAAGGTCAATAACATTAGGGATAGATCGTGTACCTTCAATTGGAGGTGCAATTGATGACATACCTTGAGATTGACATGTAAATGATGTTGTACCTCCAAGTTGAGATGTCGTTTGTGGAGTGCCTTCAAATAGAGATGTGTTTGTTGATGTACTTTCAAAATGCAATGTTTTTGATGGTGTGTCTTCAATTGGAGATGTGATTTTTGATGTACCTAGAAAACCACATGCTGTTGTCAATGTGTCTTCAATTGGAGATGTGCATTGAGCTTCACCTATGGTTGATGATGTGCCCCCAACTTCTGTATCCATTCCTATCCTTCCACGAAATTTCCTCATTCGTGCCCTTTGTTTTTCCAATTTGACATCTCTCTTAGATTGCACGAGAATTTGTGGTTTTATGGGCTACAATTCCTTTGCTTCACAAGCTACATTTTTTGATTCTCTTCTCCTTGCATTTTTAGTTGCACGTTCTTTTGGTGTTAGATGCTTCGATCATTTCCTCGGCATGAAATTCAATGCTACATGTTCACAAACACACATAGAACAAAATTAAGTAATGCATTTTACAAAATATTGATATCGGTGATTACATTGCATTAAATATGAAACACACCAAAGAATTTATTGAAAGAAGGCAATGAGCTGTTTGGAATTATCAAACATGTCTATGCTACACAATATTTTTCATACATGATGGAGTTAGATGTCTGTAGGGTTAGATATTAGAGTAGGGATTTTGAGTGTGTTTGAAAAGTTGGCAAAGTACCTAGAGGCTGATGCAGTACATGTAGGTATCCACAATGAACTTGTTCAAAGATTTAGAGGAAGGCTCTTAATAGACTTACACACAACTTGATCACTTAACTTACCGAGAAATACCATTTTTGATGCAAAGAGGGGTGGAAACCATTCAATATAGTAAATAAATGAGAATCAATAAGATTCCAAAGCAAAACCATATGTTCAACTGAAAATCCCAACTTCTACCAAGCTTTCCTTATAGCATAGGTAACCCGGTTCAAGGGCCTTTTCACCAAGATTTTCCAAAACACTTGAAAAAATTGGGGATGATTAAGATACCCATTTGCAAGTTATAAAACATAGGTAAAACCTAGGATCAACTCCTTTGGACTAACATTGACTTCCAATGGACCCACCTTGGAAAAGGCTATTCAATTGGCCTAATTTACAAAGAGAGTACCTTTTAAACACTAAATATTCACTAAAAATCCTCAAAAAAAAGTATTTTATGTGTCAAAACCTCCAATTTTCTGATTTGTTTCCAGGTCCAAGACCTCTAGACCCCTAATACACCAAATCCTCAATTTCAAGCAAAAAACTTGGGGTTTTAATGAAACTCCTATCTCCCAGACCTGCCAAACCCATACAAAGGACCAAACGCACTTACCATACCCTAAACATGGTGAATAATACATTACATGGACATTCCTTCCCACATTTTGTCAAAACACCACTTGAAGCCCTAATTTTCACCATGAAAAGACCCTGCTACAGTCCTAGAACATCATCCCAAACACCCAACCTTGACCCCACAACATTCTAAATAGGTTAGCCATGTATTTTAAAAGTTATAGGACCCATTCCACAAGTTACAGTAGGTAGAAGAAGTGTAATGGGTAAAATTACATAATGAAACCCCTCAATCCAAGAACACTATAAAAGTAGGTAGCAACAGTAAACACAATATAAATTTTGCTATACAAAGATTTAGAACCTCTAAATAGATTAAAATGAAATATAATTCATTAATCTACAACATCCAACCGGTTTTATATCATCTTAGAGTCCGTAGAGGTCGTACAACAACAAGAAAAGTGAGAGAAACCAGTAAATTTCTAGAAAATAACGTTCTTCTTGATAGAAAATGGGGTACAAATCAACCAAAAACCTCTCCTTCAAGGCATTGAAGGTTATTAAACATATTTTGATTTCATTCCAACTCCCTCGAACTTTGCAACTTTTGCATCTTTTAGCAACTTTTCTGACCACATTTAGCCAAATTGCAAGCTATGACACAACTGAACTCCCTTAGCTCCAAATACATTATAAAATGGTCTAATTGACCTTACTGAACACAATATACTCAACATTAACTAAAGTCCTAGAATTTGACCATGCTCACTAAAGATGACATTTTTGACAAAATTGAGCTTACAAGATGCTCCTGCACCAGAGGCCTGAAATGTTGATTTTGAAGTTGTGGACCTTTTGACTAGCATTATTGAACTTGAACTTTATAAAGGTTATGATGAACAAATCACAAATTAGAGTTTCTAGTAATATTGAGTTTATTTCATTCTGTTAGGAGTGACTGTTGTATGAATACAATATTTTGAGCAATAGACTTACATATGGTGGGTTTTGTTAAAATCTTCCGGAGGTTTAGAATGGTAGTCAGCTTGAAAAGCATAGCTTGTTATTTATGGATGATCTTTGTTTTGTTTTAGATGTGAATTGGTCAGTTAAACATTGAATTGAGGTTTTTGAGATTGAAGATTTTTTTAAATTGATCTAATTAAATGATTTTTGAAGGTTTTGTCTCCCTGCTCTGCATCACTGACCTAGGGTATAAGTTGTTGCCACCTAAATGAAAACTAGAGACTCTTGTGTTTATTTTTCTCAAAACCAAATTTTTGATTGTCAACAAAGTCATGAAGAATATGAATACAAAGAAGGGTTTGTGATGCTATATCTTATAATTATTCACTATTTCTTTGGCAATGAGGTAACTTAGAAAGACAATAAGCATTCTCAATTGCACAGAATTTCCCATTTTTTTATTTATTAGAAACGTAAATGGTATGAATGAATGGAAACTTGCATTAACAACTATGTCAACCCACTTGAATTTATCTAAGCACATGTTCAATGAAGGTGAATTTTTTATGGAGCAAAAAAATTAATGGACACTTGCATTAACATTGATGAAAGCTATTAGGTTTTCCAAATTAGATGAAAATAAAAGTTTTTCAAATTAGGTGAAAAAGAATGAAATACAGTGAATTCCACTAGCCATGCTGGAAATGGACTACTATAAGCAATGCAAATAGAATTCATAAGTAAATGTCATGTTTTTAATTTTTTTGTTATTCAAACTCATACAAAATAAACTTTTTAATGCAAATCCCATCTAATTCAATGTTGAATTCTATGTCCAATTGTTATGATTAATAAAATCATTAAGGAAATTTAGTTTATATTGTCAAAAACAAACAAATATACTAAATATAAACATTTCAATTTACCAAAATGAATATATTACCTCAGATAATGTAAAATGATGTAGAAAATTCAAAATGTCTTCTTCTACATTGTCTACCATGTATATTGGTGGTAAAGAGGTGATGGATCAAGCATAGATTGCTACAATATGAAGTCAATTGCATAAAAAAGGCATTTCTGACTCGGATAAAGCGTTGAACCAGACAATTTCACAAGAATGTGGGCCTGAATCATGGGGTCAAGCCTTATTTTACCGTTTCAAGGTAAAACACATTTGGCGCTTGCCAAATATGTTGTTTTGAAAAGGAGAGACCTGAGAGAAAGGGAGAGAGACAAAGTTGGAGAGAGATAGAGGGATTGAGAGAGAGAGAGAGAGAGGGAGGGAGAGGGAGAGAGAGAGAGAGGGAGAGAGGGTGGGAGGGAGACACCTGAGGGAAGTAGAGGGAGTCAAAGTGGGAGAGGGGGTGGGAAGGAGAGACCTAAGAAAGTAGGGTGGGAGGTAAGTGAGGCCTGACAAAGAGGGATTGTGAGAGAGGGCATTGGAGTGACACTGATTAGTGTAGGTAGCATGGGAGGGACTGAGACTCAAGAGAGACAACTTGAGAGGGAAATAATTTATTCAGTTATATGGTGGGGGGGAAGACCTGAGAGAGGGAGTGGAGATATAGAGAGAGAGAGGGAGGGAGTGAGGAGAGAGAGAGAGAGAGAGAGGAGAGAGAGAGAGAGAGAGAGAGAGAGAGAGAGGGCAGGAGGAGAGGGATGGGAGGGATAAACCTAAGAGAGAGAGAGGGAGAGAGGGTGGGAGGGATTCAAAGTGGGAGAGAGGGGGTGGGAAGGAGAGACTTAACAAAGTAGGGTGGGAGGTAAGTGAGGCCTGAAAAAGAGGGATTGTGAGAGAGGGCATTGGAGTGACACTGATTAGTGTAGGTAGCATGGGAGGGAGTGAGACCCAAGAGAGACAGACTTGAGAGGGAAATAATTTATTGAATTATATGGTGGGGGGTGGGGGTGAAGACCTAAGAGAGGGAGTGGTAGAGAGATAGAGGGAATGAGAGAGAGAGAGGGAGGGAGATGGAGGGAGTGGGAGAGAGAGAGAGTGAGAGAGAGAGAGAGAGGGGTAGGAGGGAGAGACTTGAGAGAGGGGGAGGGAGAGGGCGTGGGAGAGAGAAACCTAAGAGAGAGAGGGAGAGAGGGTTGGAGGGAGACACCTGAGAGAAGGAGAGGGAGTCAAAGTGGGAGAGAGGGGGTGGGAAGGAGAGACCTAAGAAAGTAGGGTGGGAGGTAAGTGAGGCCTGACAGAGAGGGATTTTGAGAGAGGGCTTTGGAGTGACACTGATTAGAGTAGGTATAATGGGAGGGAGTGAGACCCAAGAGAGACAAACTTGAGAGGGAAATAATTTATTCAGTTATATGGTGGGGGGAAGACCTAAGAGAGGGAGTGGGAGAGAGATATAGGGAGAGAGAGAGAGAGGGGGGGAGGGAGAGGGCATGGGAGGGAGAAACCTATGAGAGGGAGAGGGAGAGAGGGTGGGAGGGAGACACCTGAGAGAAGGAGAGGGAGTCAAAGTGGGAGAGAGGGGGTGGGAAGGAGAGACCTAAGAAAGTCGGGTGGGAGGTAAGTGAGGCCTAACAGAGAGGGATTTTGAGAGAGGGCATTGGAGTGACACCGATTAGTGTAGGTAGCATGGGAGGGAGTGAGACCCAAGAGAGACAGACTTGAGATGGAAATAATTTATTCAGTTATATGTAACTGAAAGAGAGGGAGGGAGAGATAGAGGGGAGGAGAGAGAGAGAGAGAGAGAGAGAGAGAGAGAGAGAGAGAGAGAGAGAGAGAGAGAGAGAGAGAGAGAGAGAGAGAGAGAGAGAGAGAGAGAGAGACTTGAGAGAGAGAGAGAGAGGGGGAGGGAGAGGGCATGGGAGGGAGAAACCTAAGAGAGAGTGAGAGGGTGGGAAGGAGACACCTGAGAGAAGGAGAGGGAGTCAAAGTGGGAGAGAGGGGGTGGGAAGGAGAGACCTAAAAAAGTAGGGTGGGAGGTAAGTGAGGCCTGACAAAGAGGGATTGTGAGAAAGGGCATTGGAGTGACACTAATTAGTGTAGGTAGCATGGGAGGGACTGAGACCCAAGAGAGACAGACTTGAGAGGGAAATAATTTATTTAGTTATATGGTGGGGGGAAGACCTTAGAGAGGAAGTGGGGGAGAGATAGAGGGAGTGAGAGAGAGAGGGAGGGAGTGGGAGAGAGAGAGAGGAGGGTAGGAGGGAGAGACTTGAGAGAGAGAGGGGGAGGGAGAGGGTGTGGGAGGGAGAAAACTAAGAGAGAGAGGGAGAGAGGGTGGGAGGGAGACACTTGAGAGAAGGAGAGGGAGTCAAACTGGGAGAGAGGGGGTGGGAAGGAGAGACCTAAGAAAGTAGGGTGGGAGGTAAGTGAGGCCTAACAAAGAGGGAGTCAAAGTAGGAGAGAGGGGGTGGGAAGGAGGGACCTAAGAAAGTAGGGTGGAAGGTAAGTGAGGCCTGATAGAGAGGGATTGTGACAGAGGGCATTGGAGTGACACTGATTAGTGTAGGTAGCATGGGAGGGAGTGAGACCCAATAGAGATAGACTTGAGAGGGAAATAATTTATTCAGTTATATGGTGGGGGGAAGACCTAAGAAAGGGATTGGGAGAGAGAGGGAGTGGGACACTTAAACCGTGAACCCTATACCATTAACCCTTAAACCCTAATCCATCAACCCCCATACCCTCTTAATCCCTCAACCCTTAAACCCTAATCCCTCAAACCCTCTACAATCTTAATCCCTCAACCTTTAAACCCTAATCCCTCAACCCCTATACCCTCTTAATACCTCAACCCTCAACCCTTAAACCCTAATCCCTCAACCCCTATACCCTCATTATCCCTCAACCCTCAACCCTTAACCCTTAAAACCTAATCCCTCAACCCGCATACCCTATTAATCCCTCAACTCTCAACCCTCAACCCTCAACCCTCAACCCTCAACCCTTAAACCCTAAACCCTAAACCCCTATACCCTATCAAACCTCAACCCTTAAA
>CM021105.1:665299587-665317008 GCA_007115665.2 Sequoiadendron giganteum | reverse complement strand
TCAACCCTTAAACCCTAATCAATCAATCCCTCTATAATCTTAATCCCTCAACCCTGTCAACCCTCAACCCTCAACCCTTAAACCCTAATCCCTCAATCCCTATACCCTCTTAATCCATCAACCCTTCAACCCTTAACCCTTAAACCCTAATCCATCAACCCCCATACCCTCTTAATCCCTCAACCCTCAACCCTTAAACCCTAATCCCTCAACCCTCAACCCTTAAAACCTAATCCCTCAACCCCTATACCCTCTTAATCCCTCAACCCTCAACCCTCAACCCTTAACCACTAAACCCTAATCCCTCAACCCCCATACCCTCTTAATCCCTCAAACCTCAACCCTCAACCCTTAACCATTAATCCCTAAACCCTCTACTTGAGAAAGAGACAGAGGGAGAGGTGGTGGGAGGGACATACTTGAGAGAGAGGGAGTGAGAGAGGGAGGGAGTGGAAGAGAGATAGAGGGAGTCACTGTGAGAGGGAGAGGGTGTAGGAGGGGGAGACTTGACAAAGAGAGAGAGAAAGATGGGGTAGGACATATATACTTGAGAGAGAGAAAGAGGGAGATAGGGTGGGATGGAGAGACCTGAGAGAGAGGGAGAGAGAAAAAGTGGGAGAGAGATAGAGGGAGTGAGAGAGACTTGGAGAGAGAAAAAGTGGGAGAGAGATAGAGTGAGTGAGAGAGAGGGAGGGAGATGGGGTGGGAGGGAGAAACCTAAGAGAGAGGGTGGGAGGGAGACACCCGAGAGAGAAGGAGAGGGAGAAAAAGTGGGAGAGAGGGGGTGGGAAGGAGATACCTAAGAGAGTAGGAGAGAGAGGGAGTGAGAGATAGAGAGATGGGAGAGATACAAGGAGTGAGAGAGAGAGAGAGACTTGAGAGATGGAGAGGGGGTGGGAGGGAGAGGGAGTACTCGGGGAAGAGGGAGTACTCAGGATAGAGGGATTCGAGAGAGATGGAGGTGGTGGGGGGAGATACATGAGATAGAGGGAGAGAGAGAGAGTGGGAGGGGGTGGGAAGGAGATATCTGAGAGAGAGGGAGAGAGATAGAGGGAGTAAGAGAGAGAGAGAGAGGGAGGGGGTGGGAGGGAGATATTTGAGAGAGAGGGAGAGAGATAGAGGGTGTGAGAGAGATAGAGTATGTGGGAGAGAGATAGAGGGAGTGAGTGAGAGAGACAAAGAGAGGCCTGAAAGAGGGAGAGGGGATAGAAGGGAGAGACTTGAGAGACAAAGAAGGAGGGAGAGTGGGTGGGAGGGAGAGACTTGAGAGAGAGAGAGGGAGAGAGAGTGGGAGAGAGATAGAGGGCATAAGAGAGAGAGGGAATTGAGAGAGAGAGGGAGAGGTAGACAAAGATAGATAGAGAGGGAGAGATAGGAGGAGGAAGAGAGATAGAGGAGGACCCAGGAGAGGAGAGGTAGGAGGGGATACTCAAGACAAAGAGAGAGAGGAGAGGGGAGAGAAGATACTTAGATAGAGAGAGGAGAGGGGTGGGAGGAAGAGACCTGAGAGAGAGGGAGAGAGACAGAGTGGGAGAGAGAGAGAGAGGGAGTGGTAGAGAGAGAGGGAGTGTGTGTGTGTGTGAGAGAGAGGGGGGATGGAGATACTTGAGAGAGAGTGAGAGAGAGAGGGAGAGAGATAGAGTGAGTGAGAGAGAGGGAATGGGAGAGAGACAAAGGGAGTGAGTGAGTGACAGACCTAAGAGAGGGAGAGGGGGTAGGAGGGAGAGACTTGAGAGAGAGACAAAGAAAGAAAGATAACAACCTAAGAGAGGGAGATGGAGTGAGAGAGATAAAAAGACCAAAGAGGGAGAGTGAGAAAGGGGGTTGGAGTGAGATAGATTTATTTAGGTACCTATGTGGGAGGGAAAGAGACCTAAGAGAGGGGATTGGACTGAGAGAGTAGTCTAGGTTGTGTGGGAGGGAGTGAGACCTGAGAGATAGAGACTTCAGAGGGATAAAGAGCTATCCAATAACGGTAACGAGTTAGAGAATGTATGAAAGGTAAAACCTTGACTATCCATCTACGATCATAAACTGTGCACTCTAAGCATTATCAAAGTTGTTCACCAAAGAGGGGAAATTCTAGTTTTGTGCAAAGCAGGCCATTTGGCGCTCGCCAAATGACCCATCACATTTTGTGCACGCCAAATTTGATGCACACCAAATGTGATGAGTCATTTGGCACTCGCCAAATGGCCTGCTTTGGACGTTTTAATTAACAAGATTTGCCAAATTTTCTCATATTTTCGTCCGTGATCCCCATCTCATTTGCATGTCTTTCAATGCAAGTTTATAAAAAAACCATGATAGCGTTAACCTCTCTCTTAGCTATCTAAATATATAATTATTTTTTCATTTTGATTTAGTTAAGGTTTTGATCCATGACTTCTATTGTAAATGCCTTCGTTTTTGGTCAAAAACCAACATGTGCTAGGTTTAGGATATATTTTTACACGTTCATCGGAACGTGAAACAAATTACATTTTTTGAAACTAGACTCCATTCTACACATGATGAAAAAATAAAAATCAATTTTCGATTAGTTTGCAAAAAAGTTGGGGGGGAGCACACTCACATTTCAACTTTTCAGGATGTGTCCTCTTTGAAAATTCATAAAATATTATATATTCATTAAAAAAATTATCCGAAAGAAGGAGGATAAAGTACATGGTGTTAGCTAATTTCTCAATGTTGGGATTTTTGAAATTCTAAAAAAAAGATAATCAAAAAGGGGGGAGCCCTTAGGCGCTATGCTATTTTTTTTGATAAAAATAGGACCTGTTTTGGGCCCCCTCCTTTTTGAGACCCTTAATCTTCATTAATTTCAAAAAAAAAAAGTAGCTTAGAAACTAGACTCAAAGCACTTCATTTGTTCTTGCCGCATCTTGAAATTTTGAGCGTAACTATCTTCATTTTCTCATGCAAATCAAATTTTGCTGATTTCAGAAAAAAAGTGGCATCTTAGGAGCCAAAATTGTGTCACCGATTGGTGCACTTACCCCTTAGATTTTTCATTCGAGAAACCAAGCCCTAGATTACACTTACGAGGTACAAATTCTATAGGGACTTGAATGCCTTGTTCATTACGCCCACAACCTTTATGCTCATAGCCATACTTAGAGATGAGCCTAAAGCCAAGGCCATAACGTGTTTACAAATCACGAGAAGAAGGGGGATCCTCATAGAGAGCATTATTCCAGCAAGGGGGAACATAATCCTCTACGAGATCACCATCATCCTTCTTGATGGGACTGCCAACATTATCCTCTTTAGCAGAGGTTTAATCATCCTCCTCAGTAGGAGGATCAACACCAAGAACATTGCAATTCACATTCACATTATCCCGTGATACAAAAGGACAATCATCCTTGATAGTGGGTGTGAATGGTGTTATCGAAGGGTCTAAGTGGATCGGGTCAAATTTATATTCCTGAACCAAGAAATCTATAAAGTCTAGAGGACCCCAATCATCACCAAGACACACATCCTCTTGAGAGGAAGTAGAAGGAACAAACCTAGGGTTTCTTGCTTCAGAAGGATCTTCTTTAGGGACATCTATCTCAAGAGTATCCTTTGTAGTAGGTACTGCTGGAGTAAACATCAATAAACTAGAAGACACTAAAGGAATAAGAGTAGGCACAACTAAAGCTTGACCAACAACTACCATCTTACATAAGTTCTTAGCATCAGGGTCAGCTTTAACTGTGACTACTCGATTATTAGAAATGAACTTAATTGATTTATGCAAGGTTGATGAGACTACACCCATAACATGAATCCATGGTCTACCAAGAAGAAGGTTATAAGGTAACTTCTCTAACATAACATATACAAGAGTGGGTACAATAATAGGCCCAAGCTGCAAAGGTAATACTATCATGCCTAGAGCTTGTCACCTAACATTATCGAACCCACGAATGCCAACATAAGAAGCATTAATAGAAGATGGATCAAAATTAATCTTAGGCAATAGATCAGAGCTACATACATTAAGAACCAAGCCAGTGTCAACAAGAGTACGTCTAGTGCCAATCCTATTAATGCTGACTATAATAATTAAAGGGTCTTCTTTCTTTTGTACATTTGGAGGCGGGAACTCCTGCGGATAGAACGTAATATTCGATGAATCTACACGAATATATGCCATCAACACATCAACATCTATCGGCCTACTGGAAGAAGGCAAGAGGATATTTTGAAAGGTTTCCTGAAGCATACCTTGATAAACCAGAGTAGACTAAAGCAAATCCCATAGTGAGATATTATCCGAAGTAACTTGATGTTTCTCAACAAGATCACAATCACTAGGTGCTTTAGTCGTAGGTTCAACTGCTTGAGGAGGTCTTAGTTTTTCATTCATTCTAGTATCATAGGTGTGGGCTACCTCTCTATAAGAGGGAGCCTTAGAAAGGTCAAAGGAATCACTATCAAATGGAACACCATCAATAGAACAAACCCTTTCAGGAGAAGGACTAGCTATAGTCACGTAAATGATCGGTCTCTTAGGCCTTTGAGGGGCAACAGAGACATAGATTAAATTCACAAAATCATCACACCTAGTAGAATAATTATTCAAAGATATATTCTCAACATCGATCCAGATAGGATCAAATGTGGAAGGAGATTCGAGATTTTCTAATGCATCATCTCTAGAGGAGAGTGCATTAGGATAGATAATAAATTCGGCATTCATGAATGCATCATCTCTAGAAGAGAGTGCATTGGAATGAGTAGGAGATTCATCATTCACAAAAGAAACATCTTTAGAAGAGAGTGCATCAGAATGAGTAGAAGGTTCATCATTCACAAATGCATCATCTCTAGAAGGGAGTGCACTGGAATGAATAGAAGGTAGAGTAACATTTAGAAAGGTATCAACGATTTCATCTTCTTGCAACAAGATATCCTTTGAAGGAAGAGGATTCTCATGAGAAGGATCAAAGATACAAAGTGACATAAGAAAATCCAAGTCACTATCACATGCATGAAATGGAATATCATTAACATTTTGAACAAAACTAGACATAGAGCTAATAAAATAAGATGTTAAATTCATTATGATTTTTTAGGTATTTTCTATGTTCTAGTAATTTGCATTTTCAGAGGTCTTCGGAGTGAAATTTGGGTTTAGAACTTGTGTCGGTCCTAAAAAATTGATTGTTGAAGGCACTTGTATTTTAGGGATTGAACTATTTCTCTAGGAGACCGTTCCAACGGTGCAAACGGTTCTGAATTTTGAGCATCGAGTCAAAAGGTATGACCCCGCCAAGTATGGGTAAATAAATTCCTAGTTTTTGAAGAACACTGTTCTTCACGTTAGGTTCACCAAAATGTAGACAAGGTGGATTCACTACTCACAAGTTCTCTTCAATCAGAGAGCCTCATGGGGAAAACTACCCTAAACTACCTCAAAGGACAGCGACGAGAGTTCTAGAACCAGAAAGAGAAGGTCACAGAGATTCTTTGGACAAATCGACAAGCTCTCGACCAAAGGATGGAAGCACAGGACACAGACGACAGCACAACACGTTGGCATCCCAGAGGTGCACTGACGTCTCGTACGGACCAGAAAGAAGGTTTATCTCAGAAAACAACAAAGTGAATGCTTCTACTCTAATTGCTGAGAACTTCTAGAAAGTGATAAAGTAACTTGATGTAATAGAACTGAAATAGAAATGATAGAGACAAAGAGAAGAAGGGAAAGGGAATGCCTATGACCGTGCAAGTGACAAAGCCTCTAGCTCATGAATCTCTTCAATACCTACACACAAGAAAGAGGGAGAAAGTGTTGGGGTTGTATAGGGGTTTGTCTCAGTCAAACCCCCATTTTGGTGTTCCCACCTCCAAGGACAACCAAGATAGATAGAGAGAAAAGTAGGAAATGAAGTAAAGAAGCACTAAAGCACTACAAAATAGTGTTATGCTGCTCAACCAAGTAATAGAGAAGATTAGTGAAAGCTTACCACCTCCACCCAAAGCGCTCAAGGCTCGTGGGGGAGAAAATGAGAGGAACTCAAACCTCTGTGCTATGGTGTCTCATTCCACACTTGCTCTACTGAAGTGATGGAGTGTTGATGTTTTTGATGTGAAGTGTAAAGTGTTGAGTGATGAAGCTTCTTGGAGCTTGTGAAGAGTTGGAGAGTGAAGAGAGAGCTAAAGAGGATGGAGAGGTCCAAATATCCAAGAGATGCCAAATGGAAGTAGGAATAGTGAATATGAAGGAAAGAGGGAAGAAAACGACCATCTTCGGGTCGGTCAGCCGAAAAGGGCATTACAAATCGACTCCCAATGGGGATTGTAATGCCTCTGTAGGCTCTAGACACAAGAATTTGTCAGGGACATCTACGCGCCACACATACGTCTTCACGCTGCATGGGCGTCTTCGACAATAATGCCTCTACCGATGCAAAAAATAGATGCCAAGTGTGATGAAGACAGTGGGCTTATGTGGAATTAAGCCTCCGAAATACATTTTCTAAAGTGTAAGGGGATGAAAGTGAATTTGTGTTAGGGGTGCAAATTCATGTTGATACACTCACATATCACACTCACTCTCATTCCTTTTGTTTTCAAACATTCTCGACTATTTGTTTGGTTTGGCATCGAAACTAGTTCATCTCTCATGCTTCATTGTTTGGATCTTCACGCTTCTTCGTTCGGCTCTGCACTCTTGAGAGCTCCCTTTCTCTTTCAAGTGAGGTTTCTAACCTCACTTAGCCTATACCAGGGTAGGTGCATGGAAATGGGTAGCAATTCTATGGACACCCTCAAAAAAATAATTTGAAAACCATAACGTGAGCGCATTATGTCTCCGTTAAGCCTAGGCTAGGTCTCGGCAACTACAAAGAAATAACACGAGCGCGTTATAACACGCTCACATTATTTACTGTTAAAAGCAAAAAAACAAATGCAAATCTCTCATTTGCATTTCGATTGGTTTTTTTGTTGCACCCGCGGCCAAAAACCCCACAATATCGTGCTCACATTCAAGGAGGAGAATCTCTTCACCAACAATCCCTATTTCTTCACAACGATGGTGCCACGACAAGGAGGAGCTGTGAGAGGTAAGGATTCTATGGTTTTTGTTTTGAATTTGTTAGTTTTATGTTGAATTTTATATCTATTTGTTTGAATTTTTAGGAGATGCAAATCAACCTACAAAACCTCAAAATCCTCAACAGGAAGACCAACCAAATCCTCAAGATCAAAATCAACCACAACATCAACCTCCTCCACCAATCACTTAACCCTCTCCTGACACTCAACAAAATTTAATGATTGAAATTGAGAACAACAAAAAACAAATTGAGGATTTGATCAATAGGTTGAGTGATCCAAATGGTTCAACCACATAAAGAATCACCCTAGAAAATTCATTGAAAGATATGTTAGAAAATATAGATTCAATTAACAAACAAGTAACTAGATGGGAAGATAGGAGGCAAGCGACTAGGGACTATTATGCAAATAAACTATCATACAAGGATGTTAAGGATTTAAAAATTATAAAAGGTGATTTGTGCTCATTATTCACCGACCCACGCATAAATCAAAATCTTACCCTCAATGTGAAGAGGCTTCCTATCCATTGGTGCCACCATCGACAAATTAGGGACTAGTTTTATGATAGGTGGTACATGGTCTTCAATTACCCACTGTGCAACAATTGCGAGGTCCCGCAATATTTCCTTAGGAAACTATACAGTGAGTTCATATTAAAAAAAATCCCAAATTGTTTTGATATGAGTGATTTCCAGGGGAGATGTGGGGGGTCAGCTCACGATAGACCTGGTGCAAAGTTGGATCCTACGCGGCAAGGTATACGAGCTCTCGCTAGGCCACCTCGTGAGCATGTTGTTATGCCTTTTTTCATGAAGGAAAGTGTTGATGTAAAGATATTGTAGTCAATCAACGCTTTGATCCAGAGTGTCATCCATCATACTAGCCCTATTCTACAACGCCATCCATGGGAGTCTTCGAGTGGTGGCCTTCAAACACATGTGTGTCAATCTTGCGGGGCTACTTGTTCACATGACCCCACCAACCCTCAGGAGACTGGTATGCAGGATCCATCTGCAGCTATGGAGATGGAGAGGGCAGCTAACATTTTGCATGAGGCATATGGCATTGATAGTCTAGTAAAAGTTAGTGCATGTGTTCATTGAATTTAATTTATTAAATTTTGATTTTGAAATGCAAGATTAACTAAAAATGTTTTATGATTTTAATAAAATTGCAGGGTCATAGTGTTAAGACTGGATACACTAGCCCCCCACCAACCTATTTTTGTAGTACACCTATCGCTAGGGTATGTAACTAGTAAACAATTATAAATTTATTGCATGTTAATGGCATTGTTTTACGAATGGTAATTTAATATGCAATTTTGGATGTTGAACAAACTAATATTGGAGGTTTCGATGGAACACTTCCCAGTGGTGGTAGATTTATTCAAACCTTCACGCAAGTAATAGAATAAAGATTTTAACTAATGAATCAAGTACTTAATAGATTTGTGTAGTTTATACATGCACATCGTTGATTACGTTGAATAATTTGTTGTTTTATTTTTAGTTGTTGCGAGATGATACACCTCCGAATGTGACGAGGGCAATGGATATTGGTGTGAAATCTGCTATAGAATCCTCGATGGCTCTGACAAAAGAGGTATGAGGCAAATTAGTAAATTCCAATTTACATTTGTTGTTCTAGATGTTAGTTAGTGAAAAATGAAACCATTATTGATTCACATAGTTTAATTTCTATTTGTATGGTTTATACAGGGCTTGAGCATGCTTGAGCATGGGTGTGAGAATATTTCCCTCATGGAGAGAGATTGTGAGATGGATGTAAGTGATTATTTTGTCAAATATATCATTTTTTATAATGCAATTTCTATATATTAGAGTCTTTACTTCTTATTGTAATAGTTAAAACTTCACCATGAACTAAACCCTAGGAGGAGTAGTAGGAGCACTCCACGAGTGCAAAAAAAAAGAGTGACATGCCTATTGCCATCCGAGCGAAAAGGAAAGGGAAAGATTTTATTTCCAAGGCATGGAGAGCAATGACTTTTGATTCCAGAGTCCTTTGTTGTATGCCTGCATGGCAGTTTTGTACATATTTTTTATTGGACATATTTGACATTGTACGCCTAGATGGCATTCTCGTAAGCCTATATGGCTATTTTGTACATATATTTCATACTTATATCGACATATATTGATGTATGCCTACATGGATATTTGGTTAATACAAATATCTTTTATCGATGCCTGTCCATATTTGCATTCTAAATTGATGGTTCAATAGATATGAGCTACGTGTATTCAAGTGTATACTTTACAACTTATGTGTATACTTTGTGACTTACGTGCATTCAAATGTATACTTTGTGGCTTACATGTTTTCATGCATATACCTTGTATTCGTGCACATACTTTGTTTTAATTTGTGTATACTATGTATTCGTGTGTATACTTTTTGAGGCTTATGTGTTTTTGAGTACTTCTACTTCCCTTATTGACATGTACATGTTTGACTTATTCACGTGTATAATTATTAATTGGTTAGACCTAGCATTGATCTATGTCATCCTCAATGCATGATCCTTGAGATGGAGTAAGAACACCCTCAAGGTCAAAAGGAGTTTCACATGCATTCTTCATAGGCTCATTTTGGTAGTGAAACCAAAAACCTCTTGCATCATTGAAACAATTTTTTTTTCCCTTTATAGCAGGTCTGAAGCCATTATCATTCTCCATTAGTTCTTCATGTATCCACTCCCCATTAATGGTTGTTTCATGACCTTCATGAAACCAATCACTTATCTCATTTTTGATAGAAGAAATGTATGAAGATTTATCTTCCTCCTTATGAACCATTCATTATCATGAGAGATGGGTTCTTGTGAACCACTACTGATGAATCATGGGTCAATGAGTTTGACTTGTAAAACTACACAATTGAATCCTGATAACAATATCACAATATTTATATATCTAAATGTGTTATTTCCTTCAGCTAAAATTTGTGCTTATACTTATGTGATTGATGTATGTTTGTGTATGGGATCATAGTAATTTATATTTGATGATGCTATTGTGTCTTTAAGGTTTATTTATCAAAGTGTGTATGAAACAAGTTTTAAATCCTTAAAAATATTTGAATTTCTTAGGTTTTTCTATTTGTCGAGTTTGGGCTCTGAGCCCGAGTCCAAGTCAAAAAATGGCTTGTCAAGTCTGAGGCGAGTCCTAGTCTTGTAACACTGGTGTGATACATTGAGGAATAATGTATATGCAGATGAAGAGAGAACCCATCCTTGTTTCTAAACAAACCATGGTATAGATATGGTTGGTCGAGATAAAACATCACTCTTTTGGATAGTTTGAACCATAATATTTCATGGGTACAAACACACCTTCATTACATGTGTGTTCTTGATCCTACTGAAGAAATGGCGGAACATGTTGTAGATCAAATATTGCAACCCTAAGTCCACAAGAAGGCTACTTGTCCTGATTTCCGTAAATGTCTTTAAGATGTTCATCCTTCTTGAGTAATGTGAACTATTGATGTCATCGAGATCTTTGAAACTATCTGCAATCATGTGCAATAATGTAGAAGCTAGAGCTATATCTAATACTGCAAATGACTGCTCAATGGAATCCTGATAGCAATATCACAATTTGACACATTGTAGAAAATACCTCCTACTTATCAATTGATGAGCTAAAGGGGCTCTATAATGAATGTTTCATAAGGAACAACACTTGTTGAAGGTTTTGCAAATGGGGTTGCAAGCTAAGTGGGTTAACCTTGGGGAAAAAACTTTGTGGTTAAGCACTTGAGCTGGAGTATACTGGAATGGGTGACCTCCCAGGAAGGCCTAGTGCCTCACCTCTATGAGCATCACCTAGATAAAATGAGTGCTAACTAGGCCATTCAATATCATTTCAAATTTGTTTCTTTAAGCAACTTTAGACTCCTCCAACCTAAGGGATTGATCTGGTGGAACATAGCTCGGAGCGATTCCATATGTTTCAGTGCAAAAGAGGACCATGCCTAGTGTAAAAATACCTATTTGGATGTGTTGGAACAGTCCGCTTGGTCACACAAGTTGCAAAACGAAAGTTGCACCACTTTGCACTGCTTGCATTTGATGTTTTTTCCATCAAGTGAAAATCTGCCACCAGTGGAAAACCACTCCAAGATAGCCAAAACCAAGAGAGGTTTTTCTAGATAGGTTCAACATGATCCTATAGGATCAAATGAGAAGTTTCTAAGTGTCATGGTATCTGAGTAATAACATGTTGAAGTTTGCAGCCATTTTGCACTTTGGACCCTTAAGGGATCGATCCAGTGGAACATAGCTCAGAGTGATTCCACATGTTTCGGTGCAAAAAAAGACCATGCCTAACATAAAAATACCTATTCAAATGTGTTGGAACATTTACTTTGGTTATACGAGTTGTAGAGCGAAAGTTGCACCACTTTGCAACTTTGCATAACTTGAATTTGACACTTTTTCCATCAAGTGAAAATCCGCCGCCACGAGAAAACCACTCCAAGATAGCCAAAAATGAGAGAGGTTTTTCTAGAGAGGCCCAACGCCTTCCTGGAGGATTAGACGAGAAGTTTCTAAGTGTAATAGTATCCAAGTAATAGCATGCTGAAGTTTGCAGCCATTTTGCACTTTGGACCCTTCAGGGATCGATCCAGTGGAACATAGCTCAGAGTGATTCCACGTGTTTTGGTGCAAAAGAGGACCATGCCTAGTGTAAACATACATATTCGGATGTGTTGGAACAGTCCGCTTGGTCACACAAGTTACAAAATGAAATTTGCACCACTTTGCAACTTTGCACTGCTTGAATTTGATGCTTTTTCCATCAAGTGAAAATCCGCCGCCACGAGAAAACCACTCCAAGATAGCCAAAACCGAGAGAGGTTTTTCTAGAGGGGCCCAATGCCTTTCTGTAGAATTAGATGATAAGTTTCTAAGTGTCATGGTATCCAAGTAATAGCATGCTGAAGTTTGCAGCCATTTTGCACTTTGGACCCTTAAGGGATCGATTCGATGGAACATAGCTCAGAGCGATTCCATGTGTTTTGATACAAAAGAGGACCATGCCTAGTGTAAACATACATATTCAGACATGTTGGAATAGTCTACTTGGTCACACAAGTTGCAGAACGAAAGTTGCACCACTTTGCAACTTTGCACTGCTAAAATTTGATGCTTTTTCCATCAAGTGAAAATCTGCCTCCACGAGAAAACCACTCCAAGATAGCCAAAACCGAGAGAGGTTTTTCTAGAGGGGCCCAACGCCTCTCTATAAGATTAGATGAAAAGTTTCTAAGTGTCATGGTATCTGAGTAATAGCATGCTGAATTTTGCAGCCATTTTGCACTTTGGACCCTTAAGGGATAGATCCGGTGGAACATAGCTCGGAGCGATTCTACGTGTTTCGGTGTGAAAGAGGACCATGCCTAGCATAAAAATACCTATTTGGATGTGTTGGAATAGTCCGCTTGGTCATGCGAGTTGCAAAAAAATGTGTACAAATTGTTTACATGACCTTTATATGACCTTTTTCACATTGTTTACATTTCAAAATTCAAAGTTTGCAAATTTTTCTACTCAAGGCATTTACAAAACAAGGTGCTACCACACCAAACATGAACTCCAACCTTAAAATATTTTAGTATATCTCATTATGTAATTAAATCTTATTACAATGCCTCTGGCACTTCGTTCTCTCAGATCTTTTGCAATGTCACTCATACATTCAAGATTCTCTTTAAATGTCTACATCATAGGTGCTCATTATGAGGTTAAATTCAAATGAGTAACTTGAGATTCCCTCGCTAAGCTTCCCACGCTCTCTTATAATGGCTTGAAATCAAAATTGAGATTTGTCAAAATCATCAAAATAAGTAGCATTTCTTTTTTGGCTAAGATTCTCTTTGATGGCTCTTAAATCAGCATTTTTTGCAACGAAAGATCAATCAGTTTTTAGTAGTTTACTTACAAATGCGCAAAGTAAAAGAGAAAAAGAAAGAGCATCCAAAATGGAAATGAAATAAAATTAGATGGAAGGCACTTACAGATGTTGCATGTAGGCATCAAAATAAGGATGTTGCATTGCTTTTTTGGCTGACATTCTCTTGGATGGCTCATATATCTGCTTTTTTTGCAAGCGGACACCAATCACTATAAAAGAAGATGATAGCATTGGCATCAAAAAAATTAATTTGCATACAAGTATAAATTAATAAGAACCAATATGCATATAATTACAAATTAATCCAACGAACCATCTGGGTCTGCTCTACTCTTTATTGTGTCAAGTATTGCCTCATGGTTAGACTCACGGACCTTCCATAACGTCTTGTTCAAAGGTCTACCCCCATATTTGGTCAAATGAACATTCAATGCCACGATAAGGTTCGAGTAATGAAGAATCTTACGATGCATGTCAAATTCCTGAAATAGCCAATATTTAACACTTGAATGTGGGTACCTTCTAAGCCATGTTCCAGTAACCACAACTGAGCCTGTAGGGTATTCAATGTTTTCTCCATCTATAAATGGGGCCTCCAATTTTTTTTGGTCTCAACACAATGACACAAGTAATAGTATGTTCCCTCTTCATTGTCTTCATCTGCAATAACTGCATAAATATGCCCTGCATTGATACGTGCAAAAAATCTCTTGAAATTTGTCAACATTACAAATATAGTACAAAGTAAGATAACGATATGGAATTTCAACAACTAAGAAAGTAGATATATCACCTGGTTGAACTAGATCTGATACTTGGTCAAAGTCGACCGATGATTCCATTTGTGTCAGTTCCAATACCGTCGGAGGGCGATATGTGTGAAGTGAGATTTCAAAGGTGGTTGTTTGTTAGTTATAGGAATTGGGGGGAGTTGGTTGTCATTGAAAAAGGTTTAAACAACCTCCATTGGCTCGAAGGGAGGATTTTTGTTCATTTTGAAATCCATTTTTTGATTAAAAAAATGCTCTTTTATAGAAATTCACTATTTTTTTTGCACTTTCGTGCATTTGTACGCATCTATACAGCCTCCCCTTGATAGAAAACTAATATAATATTGTAGGAACATGTATTAAATCTCTAATGCATCAGTTCTGAGGGATTAACATTACATTTGAAGGGAGCAATTGACAATTTTCTGAAACTGCTCATTTCAAGCCAGTCAAGGGTTTGAGTAGGATTTAATTATGAAATGACCATCCCACCTACTGTTATGACTTGTTTCTCAGTGGGATGGAATGTAAATTTTTAGAGTAGGGTATTTTATTGTTGAACATGCCTTGGAATGAAACTAATGACAATAGGATGGGGTTCTTAGCTCAAACAAGCACTTTTCCATGAGAATTTGAGGAACCAAGGAGTGATTTTGAAAAAGTGTTGAAGGAGTGGTCTATGTAATGAAATTTTGACCTTGTGCAGGGTATTTTGAAGATGTTTGATGCTTTGGAATGGTCTGGGAAGGCCCGGGTATAGGAGTTTCTATAAACCCTCCCTCTTTGCATCGAAAAATGGGGGTTTTTGTATTAGAAGCCTAGTTGAGCGGGTAAGGTCCTAAGACTTAGAAATTATATTGTTTTGAGTGCTAATTAAAGACTTTTTTTGGGTTTGGAAGTCTGGTGTGAAGATCTAAGGGTAGTTCCTTTGTAAAATTGGCCTACTTGGAGGCCCAAAAGAGTGAAAAGGTCAGTTTTCTTAAAGTTGTCCCAAAGGAGTCATGTGATGGGTTAAGGTATGTCTTGCAACTCTGAAATTGGTGCTACAATCATTCTTTTATTTTCCTAGTGTTTTGGAAAGTTTTGGAGTTAAGGGCCCAAAACTGGTTTTGCACAGTAACTAGATTCCAAGGGTGAAATGTGGGAAATAATGTTTTTGTTTGTTGTCTAGCTTGGAGGAGTGTTGGGATTGGTCCATTATGCATTTTTAATCTTATTAGATTCCTCTTGAAGGCAAGTTGACATATTCAATGGTTTTGGGTCCTCTAACTCTGCATCAAAAATGAGTATCACAGTTTGAAGTGTGTGCATGGTTTGGGAGATACATGTGACAATTTGTAGATGGTTGGCTACTAGTAATGTGGACAGTGAACAAAGGAACTCATAAGGGCAGACTTCTGAAAGGTTTCATTTTTGTTGTACTAACTCAAACAAAGATTTATTAAGCGAATAATGGTTTGGTTGTGCCTTAAGAATTATAGTTTGTGTTTGTAAACAATGGTGCCATTATGGAAGATTTAAGACAACTTGTGAATGACATAATCATTGGTTGATATTTTGAGGAACCTAGTTGATTGTAATAATTTATTTTCAATATTTTCAAGGTGTTTTGAAGGTCCTTAAGGAATTGGGAACTCTTAATGCTAATTTGAGTATATGAATCAAATGTTTTGTGAAGGGAAATATAGTTGAATAAGTGTGTCAAGAAAGGTGTTGATTTCTTCCTTTGTACTGCATTAGTTTATGTAGAGGTATTGGAAGGTGTTTGGACCCTTCAAAAGAATGGGAGAGGCTTGGAGTTGTCTTAAAGGATGAATTTTCGTGAATGGTTCTGAGTTTCTAATCAGCTTTATGCTATGTTACAATCAATTTTATGATGGTTAATCTATTTTTCTGAGTCTGAAAAAGAATTGAAACCAAGTTCTAATGTTTTGATGAAAAGATGATTGAGTTTGTTTGTTGATCTTCTTCAATTTAAGTTAGGGTCAGAAGTACCCTTGATGATTTGTGCATCCTGGTAGATGCTCTGCATCAAGATTAAAATGGTAATTGGCAAGTGTATATAATTGTGTATATAATGGTAATTTAAAATGTGCATTGACAACCTAAGGTTATAATGACAAACAAAAATGAAAGCAAGCCATAATAGAATGAAAGAAAATGTGTAAAGACTTCACATACCTTAAAAACCAGACTTTCAAATGGAGGAGTTCAACCCAATTATGTAGCCTTACCTTCTTCTTTCTTCAAACTCCACAACAATTTGACTTGTTCAAAAACTTGTTCCCTTCCACACTTCAATTGTATATCAGTTTTCAATGGAATTCAAACTTCAATTGATATTATATGTCTTTCAATGTGGGAAATCTGCTATTTCATGCAAAGGTGGTAAAAAGATCATGGAAAAGGTGATGGAATGTGAAAAAGATGCTTGCACACTTCACAACATCATAAAAAAGCTACTTTTTGTCAGAGCACGCGTAGAACCATGGGAATATGCAGACTATGGGCCTTCAAATCATGGGTATATAGAGTTTTTTACCATTTTAGTGGAGTAAAAAATGTGCTCATGTTATAACGCAAGCACGTTATATGAAATTTGGTTTTCTTAGTATATTTTTGAGAGTGGGAGAAAGAGAGAGTGGGAGGGAGAGAGGGGGAGAGTGGGAGAAATAGAGAGTGGGAGAAGGGGAGAAGCAAAGAGTGGGAGATAGAGAGGGAGGGAGAGATGGTGAGAGTGGGAGAAAGATAGAGTGGGAGAGAGTGGGGGAGAGTGGGATAAAGAGAGAGTGGGAGGGAGAGAGGGGGAGAGTGGGAGATAGAGAGGGAGGGAGGGAGAATGAGAGTGGGAGACCGAGAGTGGGAGAGAGTGGAGATAGAGGTGGAGGGAGAGAGGAGAGTGGGAGAGAGTGGGGAGAGGGAGAAGGGGAGAGTGGGAGAAAGAGAGAGGGAGGGAGAGAGGGGAGAGTGGAGATAGGAGAGGAGGGAGAGAGGGATGAACCTCAAACCCTAAACCCTAAACCCTCAACCTCAACCTCAAACCCCAATCCCTAATCCCTCAACCCTTAATCCCTCAACCCCTAACCCTCTTAATCCCTCAACCCTCAACCCTTAAACCCTAATCCCTCAACCCTCAACCCTCAACCCTCAAACCCTAATCCCTCAAACCCTAATCCCTCAACCCTCAACCCTTCAACCTTAATCCCTCTACCCCTATACCCTCTTAATACTTGAACCCTCAAACCATAATCCCCCAACCCCTATACGCTCTTAATCCCTCAACCCTCAACCCTTAAACCCTAATCCCTCAATCTCTATACCCTCTTAATCCCTCAACCCTCAACCCTTAAACCCTAATCCCTCAACCCCTATACCCTCTTAATCCCTCAACCCTCAAACCTCAACCCTCAAACCTCAACCCTTAAACCCTAATTTGTCAACCCCTATACCCTCTTAATCCCTCAACCCTCAAACCTTAAACCCTAATCCCTCAACCCCTATACCATCTTAATCCCTCAACCCTCAACCCTCAACCCCTATTTCCTTTTAATCCATCAACCCTCAACCCTTAAACCCTAATCCCTCAACCCTTATACCCTCTTAATCCCTCAACCCTCAAACCCTAATCCCTCAACCCTTAAACC